>OX463850.1:13876274-14165752 GCA_949825065.1 Odontocerum albicorne
CAGCAGCAAGCGGCCCGCACGCCGGCCGTGTGCGCCACTCCTGGGTGGCGGAACTCAAACTTACACACCAAATGCTGGCATCAACAGCGAGACACGTCGAGTTCCAAATAGAAATTGTGCCAGGAATTGCAGCACAAAATTGTTACAAGCCGAGGCGCACACCTTCTAACTTTACATGGGGACGTTTCAATACATCCGCTTACAATAAGAATTCAAAATATCTGCGGTAGTCAGCCCAGAGGCGCACAAACCTACCGATGATGTTTTCTATGTATAGTGTCATATACGTTATTAATCATAAAAATAAAGAACGGGAAGTGTATCAATTACCAACCCGGGCTCAAATCATATACATATAATATAGGACTCGCTGTAAGGCAGTCGTCCTAAGAAAAATATCAAAATCTAATCAAAATGAAAGGGCTCATCTAAGTAGTGTTCTACAAGCCAAACATGTCTAGCAGTCTGAAAATATTCCGCTTTATCCAACGAATAATCCTAATTTACTGGGATACATGGTCTTAAGTCAGGAAAAATTAATACAATCAGATTATATAATTGGGGAATATTCAAATACACACCTGGCCTAAAGTTTAAGGGCATGTACTAAAGTGCTTCGACAGAATCCAATATTACACCTCACTAGGTGGGGTGTACAGCCTATTCTGCAGAGTACCACCACAAAATATTGTGAGTAGACATATTCACATAACATACATCATATATATATGAAAAATAATAATCCCTTTCCATAATAGCTACTGCCGTTTGTTACAGAGAAAGACAGCGTAAATAACAATCAAATTATTTGTTTCAATATATTTTTCTATTCTCTACACCTCCTGCCGACCAAAATAATAATTTGGATATTGGACATAATATAACGAGTCTCCCACCCTCCAGGAATATAATAAGGCTAAGGTTTATACAGAACACCGGCACACTCCTACATGTGCCCCACCACACCGCCCAGACTGCTTCTGGACTTCTCCCTCCCGACATTACATAAATTCCTAACAAGAGTCTTGTCCACTTAACATTACATGACTATTTTCTGTTACGTTACGATTATCATTAGTCAAGTTTGGACGAGCAAACGTTGGCAGTGAAAATATTTAGTCGTTAATAATGCCAATTACTCCGGCTGGACTCGGTCCTTCGGAGGAGGCCCACGATATACCAAGCATATATAATAATGCAAGTTACTCCGGCTGGACTCGGTCCTTCGGAGGAGGCCACGATATACCAAGCATATCTAAACACTTGCACTTGTGTAGTTAATCTAACTAGTCGGTAACAAAATTCAAATATTCAACTATTAAAGCATGAAAATTTTCATTCATTATTTTATTGAATACAAGCACGTTTGCCATTAAATAATTTTTATCCCGTGAAGCGATGTGTGTTGATTGAATACAAATCTTGAAGTGTTGGCCCAGTTGACTGTCCTTCCAACGGAGACATCAGCTTTGCTAGTTGCTCCACTTACTTTGCCAACCCTGGAAAATATCATTTTTTTAACAAATATGACCAAAACATTGTTAACACTACTTCTAAAGGTGATTATCAGGTCACAAGACACATGATAAAAAAACTAGTGAATTAAAATTTTCATCAAAAAGTATGTATTTAATCATTAATATTAATATTGTCCCCTTCAAAGTAGTCATAGGATAAATACATCTTTGCCAAAGTTTTTTCTAATTCGCAAAACATTTGTGAAATGCACTTTTTCAGATAGCCTTTAGCTCACCCAGCGATTTTGCATTTAAACACAGCGTAGTCACGTAAACAGCGTAAAACCTCAAGATAATACCCCTTATTGATCGTACGGCTTGGCAGTAAGAATTCATAATGGACTATGCCATTGTAATCTTAAAAAAAGTAAGGAGAAGCTTGACATTTGATCAAACTTGACGTGCTTTTTTCGGTATTGGCTCTTCAGGAAGCTATTGTTAGGACAATTGGGCCATTGTTTCAATGTCATAGCCAATACATCACATTTCATCACCTGTTATGACATGTTGGAGTAATTCTGAGTCGTCAGTGACTTAAGCCAACATTTGCTTAGCTATGTTTTTGCGATGCAGCTTTTGTTAAAAATTCAAGAATTTTGGAATAAATTTGTCTGCCACTTGTTTCATGCCCAAAATGTTGGTAAAAATTGCTTCACGATGAATCATGAGATACCAACTTCCTCAGCAGCTTCCCTTAGTGATTCAGCGATTACTAAGCACAATATCCTTAATTTTTTCCACATTTTCATTGGTAGTTGATATGCTAGGACGCCTATCCCTCTTGTCATCTTCAATGTCTTCACGGCCCTCTTAAGAACCTTTTGTACCATTTATAAACCCTTGGAATATAAATCTACTCTATAAATCTTTCATTTATGTATCTGATCTAAATTAGTCCACTTATTTTTTTCATTTATAAGTAGGAAAAAATATAAACAAAATGAAAATGAGTGCACATTCACACCTGTTGTAGTTTTTCAATAACATATAACAATAAGACTCAAATGTAGAATTAATCCAAGTTCCATTCTCAAAAATAAGGTGAATCCAAATAAAATACTATTTAAGCGAGGAAATTTGTATAGATTTATGATACAATATTAGGAAAAAAAATCTTTAGAATACCAATGAACGATTAATTAAAAATGTATCAAGTAAAAGTTTTCTATATTGAACAGTATATAGTTATCAGTAGTGAAATAGTTTTTCTTTTAATATTACCTGTTGTTTTTCTGTGGTGTGATGGTGTGGTGGTACCGTGGTGTCCCAGTGGGGCAATTGTTGCAAGTACTGCATCGGCATCAAGTTTAACCCTCCTGTGCCAAACGCTTCCATTCCACTCTGGAAAGAAATACATATTTAATAAATATTCCTAAATATCTACATTGTCTGTAAGTAGTGTTCTTGACATAAAGAGAATGATCACTGTTAGTTTGATAAAAAAAACATCATTTCCACACAAATGTAGGCATAATTCTTTAGAGTGACATACATTATGGTCAGAATTCACAGTACAGCCTAAATACAAATTTATAATCTTGGTTTCATCATTTGTATTCTGAGTCAGACCTCATACACTCCAAACTAGGCAGTGAAACCACATGACTCACTTATTTAAGGAAGCTATGACAAATTGGTACGAAATTTACTTTTAAATACTTATTTCTTCAGAAAAAAAATGCTTATTTAGCGTTAAGACTATCAATTCGGGCCTATATTCAAAGAATTTTTTATCAAAAAAATTCAGTCATTTAGTTTTCATATCTTGTAAAAGAAATTTAAAAATATTAAAATTAAAAACTATACAATAACACATCGATCAATAAGTCCCGGGACTAACTTCTAAAACAACATTTGTTTGCCAAAATTCTTCTTTATTCATCAACATAATCTCCTTCAAGAGCGATACATTCATTCCAACGCTTTCCTAACTTTTCTATGCCAGCCGTGTAGAACGATTTATCTTTGGTTTCAAAATAGGCGTTATTTTCATCAATCACTTCTTCATTGGAGCCAAATCTCTTTCCCTGGAGCATCTTTTTGAGGTCTGCGAACAGCCAATAGTCGCTGGGAGCCAAATCTGGAGAATACGGTGGGTGCGGAAGCAATTCGAAGTTCAACTCATGCAATTTGGCCGTCGTTACCATCGACTTGTGACACGGTGCATTGTCCTGATGAAAGAGAACTGTTGGGTTTTTGGTCCCTTCGGACGACTTTCACCGGCTGCTCTCCACTCAGATATATGGTGGATCCAAGTTTCATCTATTGTCACATACCGACGCAAAAACTCTTGTTTATTTCGCGTAAACAGTGCCAAACAGCGCTCTGAATCATCGATGCGTTGTTGTTTCTGTTTCCTTGTGAGCAAACGCGGCACCCATTTCGTAAAAAGCTTTTTCATGACCAAATGTTCATGCAAAATAGTGTCAACACTACCAAATGATATCATCAGGATGTCAGCTATCTCACGCAACTTTACTTTGCGATTTTTCATCATGATTTTGAGTTTTTTTTTATGTTTTCTGGTGTAACAGCCTCATTTGGATGACCAGAGCGTTCAGCATCATTTGTGTCTGTACGACCACGTTTGAAATCAGCATACCACCGACAAATGGTTGTTTTCGACAGAGCAGAGCCCGGATAACACTTTTCAAGCCATCGCTGAGTTTGAACGGTATTTTTTACCATTAAAAAGCAATGTTTTATCAACACACGAAATTCGGTTTTTTCTAGTGTTTTGAAAATAGCAAAAGTAGCGTCACTAAAACCACTGTAACTCAATGACACAATGTCGGAATGTCATGAAAGTTTGACACGTAACTTCTAAAAGTTGGTACTAACTGAGAATGGTATGGATTTGTTATTAGAGGCGCCATCTGTTGGTTAGTCCCGGGACTTATTGATCGATGTGCTAAGTTATTTTTAAGAATCTTAAAATTAGTCCAATTTTTTCCAATACTCGAGATATATCTTTTTTCACTTAAATTTTCATAAAAATAATGCAACTGGTTTGACAGTGAAATTATTAAGTTGCAGCTTTGGCTTGGCGTATGCATATTGCTCCATGACTTCTAAAAGGGAACATCTCAAAAATTTATGTCATTTGCTTATTAATCTTAGCCAAGAAGATCGTACCAAAGTCGAGCCGAGTAAACCACAAAAGATGATACAAAGAATTATGCAGAAAACTCCAAACCATTTAATTGACCCAAAATCACAATATTTTGAAATGTTTCCTTATAGAACTTGTGATACATGTATGTAGGACAAAGGAATGAATGCCTCACCTGGTACCTATCCACATTGATATCGTCATATGGCTGGTGGTGTGGTGGAGGTTGCTGGTGTGTTCTGGGCGCTACGGGTGGAGGCTGGTGATGCATGGGTGCTGGCGGGGGAACTGGAAAGTGCCACTCGCCCGCGTCCGCTGCCGTACCCATGACCATCTGTTGCTTCCATGAAGCTCTTTCTGTGCCAATAGGCCGTGGTTTTCTTCCGGAGACCATTCACTTGCACAGGGGGAGGTTGACCCTCTGCATCTGGTGATCCTTGGAAAGCCGCTCCAAATGAGGTCCAATGACTAGCACCCATAGAGGACAGCCCTCTGCTCATACTGCCAGACATCTGATTTCGAGCAGGCTGTAAAATGATTTATTTAGGTGAATTGAAACTATTTTTTAATTGGAGTGGAACACTATTGACTTATTTAAAAATAAATAATAATTTTATCGTGCAACTAATTCATAATTCAAAGAATTTTTCAGGCAATACTTTTAATAATGTATTGAAAAAAGCTGTCAATTCAATTTATAACGCTCACTTGCTAATTTGAGAATTACAAAATTTCAATTGTGTTAAGACAGTTAAGTAGATTTAGAAAAAAAGATTGGAGAAAAAATTATAACTTTATAAAACAAATTCAAACTGGAAATACAGAGGAATTATAACTAAACAGTAAAAAAATTATGCCACCCCATCGACCTTGTAAGTGGTCAAGAGCTTGCTTGTTTTATCACATGCAAGGGACACGTATTGGTGTTACTACAGAAAGATTTGCAGCCTTGGCCCAGCCTGAATGGGGTATTAAAATATAAATGACATACCCACGTATCTGATGGAACATATATGGTGGTGATGATGTTGAAAAAATTTAAGTGCTTACGCTGACTTGGTGATATAGCTGTGGTGGCTGGTGGTGTTTGGGAGGCGGGGTGGAGGGCGGCGGTGGCCTGTGAGGGAAGGAGGAGGCCAGCATGAGAGTGTTGAGAGACACTCCTCCCCCACCACCTCCGCTGCCACTGGCCCCAGCCCCTGACCCGTAACTTGATGAGAACATGGGGGACTGGAACAAGAAATAACATATTTAATTGTGGTGATCAATTAATTCTGCACTGTACATAAAGAGTAAAGTTCCGTGAGATCTCAAAGCTAAATTAAGGCTCATAGTGCAATATCTGCAAATGGATCAATATAGAATGAAAAAGCCAACAACTTTATAGTATTGTTTGGCAACAAATTTATTTTCAAAAATCATTTTCGAGGTTTAAATCAATTACTAAACAGCATGATTATTTATTTAAAATTTTCCTGATACTAGGACTTCCTCTTGCTTAATCTATTGAGTGGGCCAAAGAGGATGGTTTGAGTGTTGCTACCATCACAATTGGTCTCCAATATACAAACATACATATACACACACAATTGCCCTGTTGGAGAAGGCCAAGAGGACAGAGTGCCTTACTTTCCCATATGACATGACATACTTCCTTAGCATCCTCCACACCCATACACCTCACATAGCCCTTTCTGTTTCTTTCACTCCTTACCTTTTCTACTTTCAAGATTTCATGCACTTGATCCAACCATAATTTTCTTAATTTCCTCTACCACAACTCCCAGTTATGATTGCATTATAAATATGTTTGATGAGTCGTTCAAGATGTCCAAATCACCTCAATGTGTTCTTTACCACCCTATTCAACACATCAATTTTAAGCACACATTCATCCTTAATTATAATTTTTATCTTAGCATACATTGACACACCTTATATTTTTCGCAGTGCATACATTTCAACTGCATTTACTCGGTTCCTTTCATTAATTTTCCACGTGAAAGTTTCACTCCCATACATTAATATTACCACTAATACGCTGTTGTGAACAGTTATTTTAGTAGATCTTGACATTGCTTCGTTTCAATTGTCTTTTAGTGTCCCATTGATTTTGTTTCCTATGCAACTTTCCATTCCAATAAACTCTTCAAATATATTGCTTCATATCAATTTCTTCTAATAAACCAATTTTGTTTTGTTATACATAAAACTTATACATGCCTATAGCTAAAGCGATAGAAATAGGAATTGAAAAGGAGTTTGAGAATATTAAAATGAGTTTCCATGAAAAAAGGTTTTCGAGTGAAACCCAGTCCTGATATGTCATGTAACCTAAGGGCAAACCTAGGACTCTTAGCCTGCAAGACAACCATAAATAGCTTCTTTAGACTTAATCTTTTATATGATTCATGATTCAGCCGGTAGGAAGAGACAAATATGTTACCTGCGAAGAGTGTTGCATCATGTTGGGCTGGGGCTGGGGATGCTGGCTGAAGTCTGGGGCACGGGGGTTAAGGCGTGAGGGTCCTCCGCCAGGCATGGTAGAGAAGCCCACCAGTGCACCGCTTGCCTCGTATGCGCCACTCATGCTCATCGGCACTTGTTGCTAACAAAATATCACTCCATCCGTTATTACCAATCATATTACCAATCACATCATGTTTACATTTTAATTATAAAAAACTCGAGTAACTTGTAAAAGCTCATTTGAAAAATATTTACAAAGGAATATTGAATAAACATAAATCTGTTCGGCATGCGCAAAAATGCCATATTAATGAAAAGATTATGGTTATATTTAAGTTGTTATTACTTTTGTTGAACACAATACAACCTAGTGAGTTTATTGCATATAGTAACTTTTTCCGACCAGCCAAAAAGATGTTTTAGAACTTCAAGAGGTGATTAGAACTTCATTCCAAACGTGCTGAAGGCATATTATTATTAAAGGTAAGAAAGATTATTTGAGCAGTATTTAAGCAGTATTTTGGCATAATTTTAAAGATGGAACAAAATAAGTCGTTTTTACAGTGCTTGGTGCTTTTTCACTACTGCAAAGAAATATATGTACAGTGTATAGTAACAATGCAAACGATCGTAAACGATCGTACATGTAAAATGTGGTTTAAAAAATTGCCTAATAGTGATACAACACTTGAAGATGGTATCCACTCTGGAAGGTTGATCAGCATTGATGATGACCAAATTAAATCTTTGATCGAGAATAACCAGCATTGTACGACACAATAGATTGCACAACATCAAAATTGTGCTGCTTTGGTGCCCGAGTGCAAAGGGTTAATAATTAATAATGATTTTATTCCAACCAGTCTGCAGAATAGTACAATTTTACAAGAAATCAAATTATAACAAAGATTCTTTAAAAAATACACAGAATATAACGCAAAATAAAACAACATTTTTCATAGTATGCCGAGCATTATTATTTTGAAAGTATTCTTTACAACTCAATATGTTCAAGTGACCCAAGTTTCCTAGCGTTTGGATTAAAGGTTAACAATTCTTCGAGAATTTTTATTCATATATTTTGCGTACTATTATAAAATGAATAATTTAATTATTTTAAACTTGTGTTGCGCAGATTTTACATTTTCGAGAGGAAAAAAAATTCCCTTATTTTAAGTAATAACAAAAAATAAAGGAAAGAGTAAATTAAAGATTAAGTAATTTATATCTTGAATATTTTTTAATAGCAGGTATTCGGTATAGAATTTTTAAGGTTCATTCCATTCAGGTAAAGATTTCTCAAAATTCAAATGTTTTAAAAAAATTCAAAATAATTTATCTTTAACTTTCTCATACATATTGGAAAGCACACATAACTGAAAATTAATCCAAACTATTTGGAAGATTTTCGTAAATATCGAATAAGCAATATCAAAAATCATGTTTTTTTTCCTGAAGAGATTTAACATAAAAATACTGTGAAAAATGGAAAAGTGTACTCATGTGTGTAAAAATATATATTTTAATTTAACGAACGTCAAAAATTAACAAAAACATTAGAAATGTTCAGCAAACCCCATAAGAAAAAAAATATATATAATATAAAAAAAAATACCTCTAATTACATTAAAAAAATAAGCAGTTCATTCATTTGGCAAATAAGAATATACCATTTGTCCAATACGAAAGGTGACTGATGGGAAATGAAATACGAAACATGGTTTTTTTTTAGTTTACATTACCTTTTATTCAAAATACACTCCTTGTGTGTCAACACAATACTGGAAGCGGTCGTAAAATTTTCTGAAGCACTCTTAAAACTCATTCTTCGGAATTGCCTACAAAATTGCGATCGAAGCCGTCTGGAAGTTTGAAATTGTGTTGAAATATTTTCCTTTCATCGCCAATTTCAGTTTCGAGAATAGCCGGAAGTCGCAATGGAGCCAAATCAGGGGAATGATTGATACTTTTTTGGACAATAAATTGCGTACAATCTTGCTTTTGTGCGCCGGTACACTGTCATGCAACAAAGGCCATGCCCCTTGTTCCCGGTATTCGGGTCGAACTCAAAGAATCCTGGCCCATAAACTATTCAAAACACCCAAGTACACATCGGCGTTCACCATTTGACCTTTTGGCTTGAATTTCTCATGGATAATTCCTTTGGAATCAAAGAAAATGGTGAGCAGTCTTGATTCAGATCTTCTGCATGCGCACTTTTTCGGTTTCGGAGATCATGGACCTTTCCATTCCGAACTGAACTTGTAAATGGCTCATACTGAAAGCACCATGTTTCATCACCTATTACAATGCTTGACATGAAGTTTGGATCCATATCATCCGCTCTTTTCATGTCTCTGCAATGCTCCACTCTGCAAACTTTTTATCATCAGTCAGTGTCCACCTTTCATTTGCCCAATTTTTTTGCAAATGAGATGTACAGTGGATTTAGGAATGCCAGTGAGCTCCTCGATGAGCCTAGTAGACGCACAACGATCATTTTGAAGAATTTCAGCCATTTTTTTAACATTTTCTTTGAACTGCCAATGATGGTCCAGGCCGTGGATCATCTTCAATGCTCTCTCTACCATCACCAAATCTTGCATACCACTTAAAAACGTTCTTACGACTCATTGCTTCACTAACATAAACAGTTTGAATCGCGTTGAAACTTTTACGGAAGATAGTCGAAATTTGTCGCTAGTTAACTAATTTTTCATCCACAGATGGTGCTGGTGGTCGGTCACGCGACAATAAAATCAGTTACCTTTCCCATTGGACAGACCGTGTATGTCAAAATGAAAAACAAGTGAAAAGACACATTTCCAAGTTTATGTGGTGTTGTAAGATTTGATTTATATGTGCGCACCTAAGTTCACTGTGAACATTGTGTTAATCTTAAATATTGGAATTCAAATTTTAGTAAATATAAATTTCAAGAACATTTTATATAAAATTGCGTATACAATACACATATATATGAAAATAAATGGATTTAAATATTTTGACGTATAATATGGAAAAACGTCAACTTCAGGATACATGGCATTTACGCTTATTTTCCTCAAGACAGATTGCAAAAGAAAAAAATTAAATATGTACTGCATCAAAGATGAGCCAAAATCTTACCAAAACCACCAAACAGCCGCTGTTGAAGTATGATTCCTTCACAGAAACTATTGTCAAGACTGACTGTTTTAAATCACAATCCTGTCTCAAGAATAGTTCATGTGACGAAACCAAGAATCAGGCGGGAAGACTCGCTGATGGTGTTTGCTATTTCTTTCCTTAAATCTGTGGAAAAATAATAAAAATATTATATAAGAGAATTTATAGGCTCACCATTAAGTTATGATTGTTTCTTGGTGTCTCTGAATATATGGGTCCATTTCGAGCAATGCTTCCCATATCCACAGATCCAATTCCATTACCTAAAAATGAGGAAAATCTTGAAATATAATAATATCTATAATAAAAGATTTGCTACTCTTTTGTGTTCATCTTTAAATGTTTAATATATGCAGTAAAAATAAATGTTAATATTTTAGTAACACTTTTTTTTTAAATAAAATATAGTGTACACTTTATCATGTAAAAGTTTACAAGTATAAAAACAATTGAGAAAATGTGTACTAGTTGAAACTTCTATTTTGAAAGTCATTGAAAAACTAATTAAATTCACAATTACTTACTTCTCCAATCAAATCAAGTTGTAATAGTTAAGGTAAAAAATATTTTCAAGACCCACTGAATTGTAGTAAAAAAATGACAAGACAATAAAAAAAGTCGGTCAGGACACGTTAATAGGGAATTTACCCGAGGCGGATGATGGCATACCGATGGTCCCGATAGAAGTGGCGCCAGCAGAGAGAGATCCCCCCAGTGGACCTCCCAGCCCCGCCCCTGTCCCGGAGTTCATCGAGCCAACTGATCGCTGGATGGCCAATCCACCCTGATTAGGCATGCCTGGGGGCATCTCCGAGTACTGGCCCTGATACGCGTGGGAGGGCAGTGAGGGTGGCGGTGGGCCGGGAGGACTACTGCTGTGGGAGCTGGTCCGCGAAGAATGTGATACAGGAGAGCACCCTGCCGTGCCACGGTATCCGGGAGCTTTTGAGGCGTCCACCTGAAATTATTAAATATAAATTATCAATTTTTCAATAGTTATGTATTGAACAAAACATTAGATTTACTACTTTCCTTGGTAAATGACTTAACTTCATAATGATTTTAGTATTGCAAGCAATTTCTTTTTAGCTCAACCTGAAGTAATCTGAATATCGTATCAGGGTTCAAAAGTTGACGACCACACTCTTGTATAAGTTTCGATCTGAAATCTTCTGAAACCATGAAAATTCTCCATATCGTAATCCAATCCATTGGATGAAACTTATTAATGCTGTTACTAGAATATCCTTCTTCCTACACTCTCCTCCCCTCAATTTTCCCTTCCATGGCCAGTTAAAGAAAACTATATTTGGGGCTGTGAAAAATGTGGAAATATACAAGGGTGGATCAAATATAAAGGAGACTTTTTTGTTATAATTTTTTTTATTTGCAGGAAGAAAAAGTACACATCATCTTTCTACATAATCTCCTGCTTTAGAGATGCACTTTTCCCAGCGGATCGGTAGGTTTTTTTATCCCATCATCATAAAAAGAAGTGGGTTGTGTCAGCAGCCAATTGCGCACAAACCCCTCTACTTCATCGTCCTTGTTGAATAGTTGGCCTCCCAGAGCTTCTTTCAGTGGTCCAAAGAGATGAAAGTCGCAGGGTGATTGATCAGGGCTATAGAGGTGTGCCAGACAGGTCCAACTAATTTCCTGCGATTGTTCGCATGTTACAGCTGCAGTATGGGGCCTCACGTTGACATGTGGAAGAATTACTTCTCGTATTGGTTGGTCATTAACTTCACTCAAAAGCTCGCAGTAGTATGCCTGCCCGCATTGATGGTGTGATGATCGTGCAAAAAAACCATGTACAAAATGCCGCGCCGGTTCCAAAAAACAGTCGCAAGCACCTTACCAGCTGACAGTCGAGTCTTGGCTTTCATATGAGCTGCCTTATCCTTTTTCTCCCCTCCATGCTGGCTTATTTCGACTCGGGCGTGTATTGGTGTACCCAAATTTCATCGCAGGTAACAATGCGACTCAAAAATGCATTCCCTTCTTGTGCAAACCGCGCCAGGAGCCGCTCACAGACGTGCAAACCTGCCAACTTTGTCAAAAGACGTGGGACTGCAGTCAAAAGACGTGGGACCTATCGAGCAGACACTTTATGGGATCCTAGGTCCTTTGTAATTGTGGATTAAGTGCTCCCATAACTTATTCCAATCTCATAACAAATTTCGGAAACTGTCAAACGTCGGTCGCCTTCCAGATCACGAATGGCGATAATGTTCTGTTCGGTAATGCTCATCCGTGGGTGACGATCATGGCTCTCGTTTTCGACCCCTTCATGGCATTTTATGAACTCCTTATGCCAGACAAACACACGGGGCTTTGACAGTGTTTGATCCTTGAACTGTGCCGTCAGTCTCCATAGAATTTCGACCGGTGTTTTGTCCTCACGACCGAGAAACTTGATAATTATGCATTGTGCAATCGACAGGTGCATCTCTTTCTTAGACATCGTGTACCATACTAATGACAGAATCTGCAGAGGTCAGCCAACCACTCTCCCCACACTGATATCCCCCACCCAACACTTCTCAAGACGGACGTGCGCTCCGTTTAAAATTAAGCACTCTAAAACAAAGTCTCATTTATATTTGATCCACACTCGTAATTATTTATATTTTTTTGTGATATTTAGTCCCCTGAAATTTGAATTCAGGGACTTTTTTGCCTCTCTCCCAAATAATGCAAAACATAATTTCTAGATGGTACATCTTCTCTCAATTTTAGTCCTCTTCTATCACATTACATTAGGATTGAGGCCGGATGTAATGATCACCTAATGCGACAAACTCATTAAAGGACACTGACCCTATCAAAGGATCAAAAAAACCTTTGATTTGCGTTGTATCCTATATTTTGCTGATCAACTCTTCTGGACCAAAAATCATTTTACTCTTATGTAAAAACTAGGTTAGTCAAAAAGTTTTGAAAGCGGAAATGAAAATACATTTTTTTTTGGGGGAAATAACTTTTATTGCTCAGTATAGTCTCCCATAAGATCAATACACTTGGTCCAACGATCTTCCAACTTTGTTGTCCCATCACGGAAGTGACTTTCTGGAAGGCCGGCAAAATACTCCTCTACGACGGCTATAACCTCTTCGTTTGATGAAAAATGCTTTCCACGAAGGAATTTTTTGAGGTGTGAGAACAGCCAGAAGTCAGAGGGAGCTAAATCTGGCGAATAGGGTGGATGCTGCAACAATTCGTACCCTAATTCACTGATTTTTGCGATGGTTTTTTGAGCTGTGTGAGCAGGTGCATTGTCTTGATGAAAAATGATTTTTTTCTTCTGCAAACCGGGTCTTTTTTCACAATTTTTTTCATCCAACTGGTCCAAAAGGTCACAATAATAATCAGAGTTGATTGTCTTACCAGTTTGGAGATAATCTATTAATAAAATTCCTTTTGCATCCCAAAAAACTGAAGCTAACACCTTCTTGGCCGATTTCTGGACACGAACTCGCTTCGGAGCCAAAGTGCCTGGTTCACACCACTCCTTAGCCTCTTGTTTTGATTCAGGATCATGGTGGTAGACCCAAGTCTCATCCATAGTGATGAATCGACGCAGAAAATCCTTTTTATCCTTTCGAAATTGCTCCAAATGTTGCTCAAAAAGTCACATTCGAACGTGTTTTTGTTGCATTGTTAGCAAATGCGGCACCCATTGTGCACACAGTTTTTTGAAACCCAAAACTTCAGCCAAAATATGCCATGTTGTTCCATGTGAGATGCCTATGGTGTCAGCTATCACATCCACAGTCGATCGATGATCTTCCAAAACCATATCCTGTATTTTCGCTATGATTTCTGGTGTTGATGCACTTTTTGGACGTCCTGAGCGTGGATCGTCTTCAACGCTTGTACGGCCACGCTTTAACTCCAAAACCCATCGGTGAACGGTTGGAAATGAAGAAGACTCCTTTAATACTTTCACCATCTTTGCATGGATCTCAGTAGCCGATAAACCTTCCAAAACAAAGAATTTAATCACTGCACGATATTCGGATTTTTCCATTGTTAAAAAATACACTGACACGTCAACTTCAAATGGCTTGTAAACAAAGAATGAATTGACAGATCGAAATGAAATTTTGAGTACATTCTGATGAAAGATGAAATATTAAAAAGGCGTAAAAATTTTGGTTTTCTACTGCTCCATAGATGTCGCTTTCAAAACTTTTTGACTAACCTAGTAGCTGGTGTTATCTTGGCCCTGGATGTTGCTATCGCCCGACAGGCATATATATGACTTCGAAAGATGAATAATATGTTGAGATTTATGAACGACTTCTTACAGAAGGTAAAGGAAGTAATTCTCGGAGATGTCAACAAAGAAGTGTTTAAAACATAAACAATATCAAAGATCACACCACTTTTTCATCACACCAAAATTTCGTAATGGAGAAAATTTGCTAATTTATAAAAAGGTTAAAAATAACAGTTACATAAAAAAATATATTTTTACATCATTTCCTTATTTTATTGGACTTTTGTCAATAGGTCAGCACTCGGATCTTTTCAAGATACACATTAGGCAATATGCAGTTTTTCAAATTAACAGTAGAATTTATTACGAAAAGTCGATTTCAGGACTTAAAAAATGGCAAAAAATAAAAATGACCGTTCTTCTAATTATAGGACTTTTACTGCACTGTACACTTGTGTTAAAAACAATCCATCAGATAATTATAAAATGATGTCCATTAACAGTTCAGCATATCCCAATAACAGTTCAGCATATTGGTCAGTTTATATGAGAAATCAATCATTTACCTGAATTGGAGGGTTAGGATTAGGGTTGCTACTCTGAGAATTCTCAGTAGAGATTTCACCAGAATTGCCCCACATTGTCCCTCGGGATGAAAAGTTCTTCAGGAAGTTGTAACCCAAACTACCGATGTTGCTCTGAAATACAAATAAATATTTAGGTTCAACAAAATAAAAGTATTTTTTCATTCATTTATATGGTTCTCAATATTTCTCTGAATTGGTGATGCGAGCATGTTAAATAGCATGGCAGGGTGAAAACATTGGATTCAACCCCTCAAGTCTTTGGGTTTCAAACCACTGTATTTTTAATATATACATTTTTCAAGGTTTCTTGCTAAAAAAATTAAATTTAACAACATTTTATCCATTCATTACTATTATGCACACAGAAACCATATATCATAAAGTTAATTCATCTTTTCATTCATTCCTCCCCAAATATTCCATACACCTACTAATAACTCGGTCCTCCGACCATCACCACCAAAGACACGCACGCAGTGGGTTGCTAATATATCTGGCACTCCTTACACATTATTCTACCGTTACATTCTACCCGTATTCTAATTATTCTATTAAAATTACACCTTAAAACCTCATATACTAAACAAAAAAACAAAACTACTTCTAATGCAACAAAGTCTATTTATAGCCACATGTGTGCCCTGCATTCGCTATTTAGAGCTCGCCAACCATTGATCAGGTGTTGGAGCACCAGTTTATGGTCCTCCAGTCGGCCATATGACACTGCATGTGGCAATTGCCATTCAATCATTGTTCTGTTGCAGTCCATTATGGTATCCATGCTTTGCCAGGTGCAGATTTGTTTTTAACTATAGTTGTCTAGTTCGTTAAACGTTTGTGTTCTTGTAATGGGTCTGTCAGTCGTTAAACCTAACCTCTAAATTTTGACAAAGGGAAAAACTCGCTCAATTTGCCACTTTCACACTACAAACCGTACTTAAACAAATTCAACACGCATATTTAACTGATACAAGCACTAATCAGTTCAAATTAAAACACGATATTGACCATACTGAGAAAATATGAGTAAATCATTGTACAGAATTACAAATTGCGTTAAAATGCTACCCCACACCAGTATTGCCAGCCCAATTAATGTGATAATTTCTGTAATTAAATAACATACCTATTATATTTTCCACTGTTTGTGTCTCAATAAATTGAAATTTTCTAATTGAATTTCGCATTTAAAAAAAACTGTACATAATTCTTGAAAACTGCTTTATTGGCTACATATTTATTACTTTGCATTGATTTTCGAAGCATTTCTGCTTGTTACGAATCAACGGGGTTTTACTGTAGTAGGACTATACTTATAACTTTATATAGAACACACGTTTAAAGTAAATAATCATTAAATTGAGGCCACTTACAATATTAGAGTTAGGTGTGGTAGTGTTGATGGTTAGAGCGGTGGTGAGGTGCTGCTGCATGAGCTGCAGCTGCTGTTGCTGCGAGGAGGGTGGCATGGGCTGTGAGGGAGGCAACGACTGCTGCAGAGGCACACTGCCCGAACTGCTGTAACCTGACGGAGGTGGCATACCCACATGCATGGGCGGCGGGGGCACGGGGCAATGCGAGGCGGGGGCCACAGATGTCAGTAAAGTGCCGGGCGGAGACACCGGACCGAATGATGACACCACTTCTGAGGCAGAGTGCTGAATTGGAGGTGTCAATTGAGATACAGCACCAGGACTCTGCTGCAGATAAAAATTCAAAATAAATATACATTCAAATTGTAAAAAAAATGTGATGGTATGGGAGTGATCTCTGCAGGTGCTTGAAAATCGAATTTTCAAGGAATCCTCTGATCAGTGAAGGAGTATATGTACAAATGGAGAAATCAGATCTTTCTTTGCAATGTCAAACATAGCTTTAATAAAAATTTCAACATAGAAAAATATTACATTCTTAATAACTTCTGGTAAAACGTGTTTCTTGTATAGTATATGTTGCTCTGAAGTTTCGTGCAATGGGGGTAATAAACTTGTTAATTGCACTTTGATCTATTTTGTATAAGGAAACAAAGAAGCATCATTAGTTTCAAGAACAGGTTCTCGGCATAGTTATAAACTGATAATGTACATTTGTATGTATATTGCTGATATGTATTAATATATGAATTAATTAATTTAACAAGACTAAATGTTAAAACATTAGCTAAATAAATTGATTTAAGTTAACAAAGCTAAATATAAGTAAACATGTACTAAACAAATAAATTGATCAAGTTAACAAGACAAGGAGCTGGTCATAAAGTATGCGCAAATAACTCTCAAACAATTAAAATAATGGACAGTGGAACTCCAACAGGCATCAGACAGTTTTGTAGCTCATATTTGTTACCGTCATAAAATATAAATACATGCAGTAATCCTTGAGGTTGACAAACAGCGGAAACTGCACAGGGTCAGAAAGTTTGGAGGGATGTGATAGAATCAGCATTGGACCAACCCGAGGGTTGCGAGTTTGGTTCTTGTTAAATCCAGATTTTCTTTCTGGTTGGAGATTGCCACAAGACAATAAGCCCACCAGGCTATACTGTGTACAACAAAAGTGTAATACAAAAAAGAGCGCTCTGAACGAATGAAAGGTGAAAGATTAAATAAATCAACAATGAGAATGTAGATGTGCGGTGTCATCCAGGAAAACAGAAAGGTGAATTTTGAAAGTTAAGTGCTATAATTAAATAAGCTTATACTTAAGACAGCCTCAGAAGAATTGAGTTTTCTTCGAGTTCTTGAGGCTGTATTCGTCACTGTACATTATTCTACAAAAGTATTAACCATACCTGGTGAGACTGTTGGTGATGGGGCTTCCTATCCTCTTGTAGGGCAGCATGAGACTGTGGCAGAGAGATAGAGGTGGCAGGGGCTGAAGGGGTCGCTGGGAGCGCTGAGGGAGCCACCGAGTGAGATGGGGGACTCATCACTCCCGAATTGCTGCTACTACCACTACTGCTCGCCCACTGGACATATAAATATTAAACATTATATGATGTGTATAAGTATTAATGAATGTATTATAAAAAAAATATTAGCATTTGTGGAGAACCTTTCCAAATGAACCTTCAATATTAATTAATATATATAGTTGAGATTGGAAATCTAAAACTCTTAAATGTAATTATTTGGAATCTTAAATTCAATTATTTCATAAGAATAGGCAAAACATTTAATCTTGTAGTTGCCTATTCTAGTTTTATTCCAGACAGGCATACAAATACACTGAAGACTTCGGCTGTAGAGACATCAACTATCTGTCAACTAGTAATATTGTGGAAGTCAAAATGTTACCATATTACGTGGTTTCTAATATAATTCTTATAACATAGAGAAAAAGTTTTCTTCTAATGAAAAATCAAATCTATCTCCTTTGCTAAAGAATACAACTTGAGCATATTGACCAATAATTAAATATATTATTGTGTTGTCATAATAGACAACATTGTATATATGCAGGACATTGACCTGGTGCGAGGCGTGCTGTCCCGGCGTAGGTGTTGTGCTGAGCTTGGAGGCGGTGAGCTTAGCGGCGAAGGTGCCCTGTTGCTGTTGCCCCTGCTGTCCCTGCTGCTGCTGGCCCTGCTGCTGTGATTGTTGCTGCTGACGGCCAGGCGCCATGATGGCCGATGTGTATGACATGGTCGTCTTGGTGCTGCCCGCCTGCTGCTGCTGTTGCTGTTGCCCATGACCAGCTGAACTGCCAGGACTCGGGGTTGATGTGCTTGGTGCTCGTTTTTCTGGCAAAATTTCTTCAATCGTTAATTTTTTGAAAATTTCCTAACATTTGGCTACTTTGAACCAATATTTGATATCTTTTGTAATAACGTTAAATGGAAATAGTATTTATACTTCTCACTAATATTTTTCCTTTTTCAAATCAAATTTTATCTATAGGAGAATATAATTGCCAAGGTTCATATTACAGCCCAGTTAACCCCTAGGCGACGGGAAGGTTTCGTATTAATTTGCTATCTGGAACGGCGAGAATCTCAAAATCACTGTCTGCATTTTGTTGTTGTGCATTTCACTGCTTTGTGCTTTACCAAATAGAATTAAAATTATTAAAAAAATCGTGTCGTATTGTTAAACATTATTGAATTGTTTGTGCATAGTTAAAATGATCCGTTTTTTATTTTATTTATATGTTAGATGAAGTTTAAATTATAAATTACCTTCAAAATGCTCCTCTCCATAAAAGAACCACTCACAGAGACTTTATTTATAGTCGCATCGTAAAAATTCATTTTACTGTGTCAAGAATGTACATTTAGGAATAAACATATTCTGTTTTATTGGGAGTTTTGTTTACACAATAATTATAAGGATTTTTTTAAAAGGTCTCTAAGATAATATTCCGCCATTCACACATACTTACACGGGCTCCATGGCGGCATTT
The DNA here is from genome assembly GCA_949825065.1 of Odontocerum albicorne. Classification (NCBI taxonomy): domain Eukaryota; kingdom Metazoa; phylum Arthropoda; class Insecta; order Trichoptera; family Odontoceridae; genus Odontocerum; species Odontocerum albicorne. The sequence continues at coordinate 13,895,751 of OX463850.1, forward strand.
AATAGGGTGACCACAAGATTGTTCGGAGCTTCGGACACCTCAGTGGGTACTCGCCAACTCGATTAACTTTTATTATTGACCCAGGAATATGATACTTATGAACTAATTGTTTTATTACTTGTAAATGAAAATCTGTTAAACTAATATTTTTTTAAAATTTTAATTTGTACATGGCATGGGCATTGATCAAAACGACATCGATTGTTCGAAAAGCAACTTTTTTATACCACTTTACTGTCTTTCGGACACACTGGACGAATGTTATCAGCATGTCCGACCTATCAACACCTCCCATATTTTTATTGTATTTAAGGACGCAATTGGGTTTCAACACGGGAGCTTTATTTTTCCAATTAGCTTTTCCCGTTTCCATCATTGATGCGTCGTGTGAAGTAGTCAACAGATGCACGTCTCTCTTGTCATGCCATTTCATGGCAAGTTGGCATCCAGCTTGTTTTGTGTCTACATCTCCTTTTTTGACTAATCCAAACGATGGCATGAATTTACGGGTTTTTTTTTACAGTACCGCAGGCATTGGTTTGCTTGGTATGTAAATAATTAAATAAAAAAGGGCTAGTATACCAGTTATCTATATACACTGTATGGCCTTTTCCTAAGTAATCACCTAATAATGAAACAACCACTTTTCCAGAAATCCCCAATTGCTTCGACATAGTTTCTTCCATATTTGGTATTAGTATTTCCGTTTTAGCGCCACAATAAATTACGAATTTTAAAACAAGTCCCGTTTTACAATCACATAACACAAAAAAATTTATACCAAATCTATGTCTTTTCGCTGGAAGATATTGTTTTATGCACAACCTGCATTTGAATAATACTAACGACTCGTCAATGCAAATATTCTCGTTTGGATAAAAATGTTTTTTAAACTGGCTACACACTGAGTCAACAAAATCTCTTACTTTGTATGTCGTGTCACCTGGTTGTTGTTTTTCATCATCCGAGAAATGAAGCATACTTAGGATTGATAAATACCTATCCCTTGGCATTATTTCTCCAAATATTGGTGTCGAAATGAACTTGTCTAATAACCAATATTTATGGATTTGACCCTTTTTGTTTGTTGCCATAAGCATGGTCAAGGCAATGAACACGTACATTTCTTCAACTTCAACATTTTTCCATTTGTGTAATCTGGAATTCGGAGCTAATATTGTTTTCAATTTTACAGTATCACAATATCGGTTAGTTTCAGTTGCTATATTACTCACAATGTCTCGACATAAAAATAACTCAAAATAATCTAATTCACGACTCTCTTCATTGATGAATTCACAATCTCTTAAAGCAGATTGTTCATTAAAATTGTGTACATCTGGTTGGAAGTTAATGCCAATTTCCCACTGGGGTGAGAAATTTGTAAAATTTATTTCACTGGGGGGATGTTCTTCTAATATTTCAGAATTGTCCATTTCACTCTCACTGTTTACCGGCGTTATACCCGTATGCTCTAAGTTCACCAAATTTTGCGGAATATAATCTTCTTCATCGCTCATTGATAAATCTGAATCGCAATCCAGCGCAAAATTTTCGATTTCTACGTCATTCATTTTTAAGCCTTAAAAAAACAGTATTTGTTCCAAAAAACACAAAATGATGCGTAACAACTAAATAATTAGTGTCATTCAAATAATAAACATAAATAAAATACTAAATCGAAAGGGATCACTACACTAAAGGAAATGTTTAGAAAATAAATGAAACAAGGAAGTATTTCATCTAATGAATACTCCGAGTCGAGTATAAAATAATGGGCACCCTAAAATAAACAAATACACGCGCGGATATCATGTACACACAAGCGCGGATATCGTGTACAGACAAGCGGCAACGGACAGACGTCGCACATGGAAAGGATGACTAAGACTGTGTGCGAATTCCCGAAATGCAATATTACTAATGATTGGATGTTTGTCACGGAAAATTAATTAAAAATATTTCTGTAAGTAAAAAGGAGAATATTTTTAAAGGGTATTGTAGTAAACACTTGACTCTATAGTATGATAATTTTTCTTTTGGTTTTTTACTGTCAAATTAACGAAATACGTGGAGATAAACATGATGAATATTCTGAACTACAACGTGTAGTTGGTCGTACGCAGGGACCAATTTTCTTGCACTACACATTGTAGTTGGTCGTGGCCTCAGGGTTAATGAACAGCAAATCTCATTAAGTCTATATCCATAAATGAAAATTATTTGATTTGTCACATATTTTAGCTAAACTACTAACATAATTATAGCAAATAACACAAAGTTCTGAGACTATTTTTAGTTTTACATAATTGCTAAAAATATTTGATTGAAACAGTTAAAAAGCATATGGTTTTTGCTTATTATGACAACATTTAAAACAATTAGCATTTTCTAGTAAAAAAAAAAGAAAGTTTTTATAACTCGAAATGATTACAAAAAAGTTTAATGTGTATAAGAAATATATGTAGTGATAAAACATATTTGAAAAGTCTGAAAGAAAGGTGAATGGGAGCAAAAAATAGTACCTTGAGGGAACAATCTAGGTGTAATCCTAAGCAGATCCTTGGTGGTGGGGAAGTATTGCTGTTGGGGTGCAGGTTGCTGTGCCTGCGGTTTGGGTGCAGCGACCAGTGCAGGAGTTGGGGTGGGTGCGGGGGCACTGCTCACTGTGGGAGGCTTGCTCGCCACGCTCAACAGCCCCGCCACCTTCACACCCGTAGTGTGTACTGGAGTCTTGCTCTTGGTCATCTAAAATCATCAAATATTCAATTCAATCAAATGCACGATAAGATGCCAACAATAACTATTTGGACCATCCAACAAATGAGATACTATAATCCATATAAAATAAGACTGGCTCTCCTCTCCTATTAAAAATGGATTTTATTAAAAAAAATTACTTTTAGTCACAGCTTCAAGCAGTCTACCATAAGAGAATGAACTCAACAGGCTGCGAAGTGGCACTGGTCTTTGACCTTCTAATGGAGTAAAATGTTGACTGCCGCCTCTACCACCAGAAAGAAAGAGTTGTGAGTGTGATGAGGCAAACTGTTAATGCACCTTCTGTTGTAAGCCCAATTGCTTCAGTCTTTAGTCATTTACTACGTCAAAATAAAGAGTTTGATAAAAAATAAAATGTCCCTCACCAGTAAGGTGTGCGACTTATCCCACACAGAGGTAGGGGCAGCGGGTGTGGCAGGTTTAACAGCGCGTGGAAGCATCTGCATTATGTCCACATCTGGATCTTTGATCATTGTCGCTATCAACAAATGCGCTTGCTTCGTAGCCTCTGCTGAACCCCTGGAAATATCAATAAACATTAAAATTCAGTCAAACTGGTTTTGTATGGCAGTCCATGACACTATAATATACAAAAATTAATTTACCATTTTTTTTAACTCTACATATACAACGTATAAACACTACAAATATTCTTTAAGGCATAGTTGGTAAATATCTATCTTCAAACTCGGGAGTCGTGGGTTTGATTCCATTAGTACCTAATTTATTTTAAAAGAATTTGTCTGTTTTATACTTAAGACCTCTTTAATTTATTAATTTGTTGATAGAGATTGTCACAATGCAATAAACCCACCAGTTTGTATACATTGAAACAATAAAATATACCTACATATCCATGGCCCAAGATAAATAGCAAAATTATCGATAAAATATGAGTTTCTTCAGGTTTAATTCCTAGTGGTAGCAAAATAAATTTATTAAAACTTGATTTCTCCACAATAGGCCTTTTAAAATCATTCTAGTTGAGTCTGGTTGTAATAATCCTGCCAGATTGTAATGTACACAACAGAATCTTATACACCTATAAGCCAGCCCTTTTTTATTTTTATTTTGTTAAATAGTAATTTTGAGGTTTATCTAATTTTTATTTAAAATTACGAGTATGTCAATAAATTCACTAATATAGTTTTATAGGTCACATACAAACAGGGTTGGCACATTTTCAAAAACAAAGTAAACATAAATTAAAATTTTACATACTAATAGCACACTAATGGTTCATATTTTTTTAATGTTTATTTAATACTAACACATACTCGTACATTATAACCAACTAAGTTTCAGGACCATAGAAATATGACTCAACACAAAGTGGAACTTTGCATTGCAAAGCATTATTTGGTCAGATTTTCTGTATTTCTGTATTTGTGAAAATTTTCGCATAAAATGCTTGATGGTAAATCAGCATTCCTCTAGAGAAAAATAGAAAAACCACGTATTCAGTAGAAATCTAAACAGCTGTAAAGACAAACATACTTGATTGTGATGGTTCTCTCCCCCTGCCCCTTGCTTTGCTTTTCCACCTCGATATGCGCTCCCGTGGCCGCCCGGATTGCATTGATGTTGCTACCCGCTCGGCCAATCACTCGAGATATGGCGTGGAGAGGCACTGACACTTTTTTGCACCTAAACAAAATTTTATAAACTCTCATCAGTCACCTATTCATTTTATAATTTAGGAATTTTTGTATTTCACAAATCTCTAAAAAAAATTATATAGGGATAATTCAAAATAATCCAGTCAATTTATATAAATCATTACCAGAAAGCCACATGTGTTTTCATAATGGTAATAAATTAGCAGTTGTGAACAATAATGAGGTATTAAATCTAGTTGAGGTATTAAATCTAGTCTGAAGGTGTTAGAAGACCTGACTCCAAAAGTGTACTTTGGGTTTAATTAGTTTTTATGTAAATTTGATAATTGATAATTTGATAAATTTGATAGTCAACAATGTTTATTGGTATTCCTATTTTAAACCATGAATTATTGTAAGTTCGATTGTTATAAAAAATTATCGCTTACCCTGGATCCACCGAAGACACTTGCACACTGGATTTGCGAACAACTTCTTTCCAGCCTTCCTCCCGTTTGCCTCCTTGCTTTGGACTCTGCGTTTTTGCAATATTTATCACATCATTCTCAAAACTGTGAAAAAAGTACAATGAAGTAAGAAACATTACACAATTAAATTTATTTTTGATTTACGTTAAAACTGATAAAAATTAAATATACGAATATCTAAATTGAAAGGAGCCCATTTGGAGGCGAACTAACAAGTTAAAATGTGTCCATTTGATCAGTAATCAATTAATATACAAATAAAAATGCTACTTGAGTCCATTCTTAATAAACTGGCATTTACAACCCAAAAACCACATATAGAGAATGGATTATGCAAGATTTACGAAATAAGAATAAGATTTTAATAAGGAAAAGTGAGGAAGTATGGATGTAGATGTGAGAAAAGTTCTGTTTGTGGTTATTTGTCATCATTAACTACTCCAAAAGGGACATGGTATGTGTAAATAATTAAACATGAGACTAGAAACTTACTGATAGACAACAAAACTCGGATGCTTTTTTCCTTTGGAATTAGGTGATGTGAATAGACTTTCGTTCCCAGTGGCTTCGAAATCCTCTCTGTCCGCCGGGTGTCGGCTGCACTCGAATACTAGCCCCTTCCTCGGGACACTGCCACCCTTCACGTGAGTGTTCACACTCGACGACACATTGATTGATTTTAATTCATCATCTCTTCTGAAATTGAATGTTAACCAGGTCAGCAAACAATGGACAGGGAGTTACGTACCTACTCCAGTTACTCTAAGCTTGAAGAATTGATTAATGAGGCCAACGACAATATTGTATCCCGGACACACTTTTCATGTGCGCATCACTAATACTGATATGTTACGGACTACTACAATATATTAATGAACACTTTTATTTTAACTTTATTCATACTAAGAAATAATATTATGTTAGTGAATAAGCAGTAAAATAGCTAATTGGACACATCTTCTGATCAGAGAGTTACTTAAATATTCGGAACATTAACATTATTTTTTCACATTAGTTCACATATTTTAATATGAATTAAATGAAAAATATAAAAATTATTTTACACCCTTGCGCTTTGTTCAGTACAGATCTAAACTTCACTTCAGATAAAAAAGTGAATTTAATACTGATAAAATATAATATAGAAACTGTAGAAATTATTAAAATTTACAGTATAGTTGCATTCTTCAAAAAATGTTTGTTTGTCTGATAAAGGAGTCAACAGCAATCGGCTTAAGTACCTCTAAAATATTTAATAAGAAATAGCTTTTTTATTCCACCATTTATGTCACATTTGTCACTGCCAGTGTTTCTACCTCATAACCCGAGACTATAGATGGAATGACCCCGTTTATTAAGAGAATAATGTTTATGTCAAACTGGTGTCATATTTTATCAGAAATGTGCGGGTCTATTTATGGATGCAAAGATTTTTTAAATATTATAAAATGGAAATCCATTAAAAAAAAGCCCAAATTTAAGCATCTCTAGTTCGTAACAAAGACAAAGGAAAGCTTAACATAAATAAAAGCAATACTGATTCAGATCAATAACTAACTTAGAGTTTAAAAGGTGAAAGAAAAAACAATATTTAATGTATAACACATCGATCAACAAGTCCCGCGACTAAACAACAGATGGCGCCTCTAATAACAAATCCATACCATTCTCAGTTAGTACCAACCTTTAGAAGTTACGTGTCAAACTTTCATGACATTCCGACATTGTGTCATTGAGTTAGTAGTTATAGTGACGCTACTTTTGCTATTTTCAAAACAATGGAAAAAAAACGAAATTCGTGTGTTGATAAAACATTGCTTTTTAATGGTAAAAAATACTGTTCAAACTCAGCGATGGCTTGAAGTGTTATCCGGGTTTTGCTCCATCGAAAACCACCATTTGTCGCCGGTATGCTGATTTCAAACGCGGTCGTACAGACACAAATGATGCTGAATGCTCTGGTCGTCTAAATGAGGCTGTTACACCAGAAAACATAAAAAAAACCCTCAAAATCTTGATGGAAAATCGCAACGTAAAGTTGCGTAAGATAGCCGACATCCTGAAGATATAATTTGGTAGTGTTTACACTATTTTGCATGAACATTTGCTCATGAAAAATCTTTTTTCGATATGGGTGCCGCGTTTGCTCACAATGGAACAGAAACAACAACGCATCGATGATTCAGACCGCTGTTTGGGACTGTTTACGCAAAATAAACAGGAGTTTTTGCATCTGTATGTGACAATGGATGAAACTTGGATCCACCACTATACTCCGGAATCAAATCGGCAGTCAGCTGAGTGGAGAGCAGCCGGTGCAAGTCGTCCGAAGCGACAAAAAACTCAACAGTCGGCCGGGAAGGTTATGGCCTCCGTATTTTGGGATGCGCATGGTATAATATTCATCGATCATCTTGAAAAGGGAAAACCATCAATAGCGAATATTACATAGCGTTATTGGAGCATTTGAAGGCAGAAATTGCAAAAAAACGGCCCCATATGAAGAAGAAAAAAGTTCTCTTTCATCAGGACAATGCACCGTGTCACAAGTCGATGGTAACGATGGCCAAATTGCATGAGTTGAACTTCGAATTGCTTCTGCCCCCCCCGTATTCTGCAGATTTGGCCCCCAGCGACTATTGGCTGTTCGCAGACCTCAAAAAGATGCTCCAGGGAAAGAGATTTGGCTCCAATGAAGAAGTGATTGCCGAAACTAACGCCTATTTTGAAACCAAAGATAAATCGTTCTACACGGCTGGCATAGAAAAGTTAGGAAAGCATTGGAATGAATGTATCGCTCTTGATGGAGACTGTTGATGAATAAAGAAAATTTTGACAAACAAATGTTGTTTTGTAGTTAGTCCCGGGACTTATTGATCGATGTGTTAAAAAGCATTCACAATTTACTAACACCCGAAACAGCACTAAAGTTACCGCATTTTAAAGAAGTTAAATAGAATTCTATATAATGGAATAAAAAAAACTTTTGCAAAACTCCATAAATTTGCCAGCTAATGAGAAGCAGCGGTCTTTAGAAAATTCTTTGGGGTTTTTTCTAACCAGTCCTATTGGATTTATCATAATAATATAAATATCTGTCCAAATATCACAAGCAATATTACTAGTGTTAATAATCTGGTGCATTTATTTTCATTTATAATCCCGATTTTAAACATATTTTCAAAGAACCTAGTTTTATTTAGTGGTGTCGATGAGCTACCTCAAGGAGATATTTTATTATGAATACAGGTCTATCTATACAAGTCAGTTATTTGTTATTTGTTGTACACATAATTAGGATCGGTTTACTGTGCATACATAAATAGCACTAGTTTATTGTGCTTACACCATTATGTTATAAAGAAAAAATTAAATACAGAAAAATTTAACAGTTAACTAATATCTATAATATATAATAACAGTTAACTAGATCATGTGAACAAAGAAACAAATCTGTTTTAGTGCACCAAGATGTGTGTATTTATGATGTGAAACAGCATAATTAACATTTTTTATTCTTGGCCAGAATTTGGTCAATTACCAACCATGGAACCTTAACTATATAAAGGACATTGAACTTCTTGAAAGGGTTCAAAGACGAGTAGCAAAAAATCCAAGATGTTTGACTAATCTGACTTCAGAAAAACTGTATTTATTGAAGTTATTTACAGAAGAACTGTATCTACAACAAAGACACAATTGGTGGAGACTTGACCGAGTGTTATAATAACTTGAGCAGTCAATATCTTTGCTCAGAATTCCAACAATTTGCTTCTGACCAAAACACATTTGAGAGGCGATCAGTTAAAACTTTCCAAAACTAAATTCCTTTTCCTTTGATATAGAGATACTAACTTGATCAAAAAGTTTTAGGACCGGCCACTGTGGCGCTGTCAGTCACCCAATTGGAATTCTTTTTTTTTTGTTAGGTTACCACATATATCATTGACACTTCCCTCGAAATTTCAGCGTCATAGCTTGACATTTGTAAAAGTTACGCTGTACTGAGTACATCTACCTTTGTGCGTGTTTTCGATTTTTTACAAGTTTGAAAATGGCATCAACTGTGCATCAACGAGTTTGCATTAAATTTTGTGTGAAAAACGGATTTAACGGTCCGCAGACCACAGAAATGTTGGAGAATTGTTTTTCGGTGGCACGAATGCTTCAGAAGTGGTCGTGAGTCGGTCGAGGATGACGAACGCAGTGGAAGTCGAAAACCTATTAAAATATCGATAAAATCAAAGAAATGTTGGCTGAAAACCGCAAATTGACCATCAGAGAGCTGGCAGAGGACTTGAACATCGTTTATGGATCCGCTCAAGACATTTTGGTTAGTGATTTGGGCCTCAGACGTGTCGCTGCAAAACTGGTGCCGAAAGACCTCAATTTCATGCAAAAAAAGGACTGCGTTGAAATCGCGAAAGACATGATTTCCATGAGTTTTTGACCAAAAACAACACGAATACTATCCAGCAGCCTTCGACTTCAACTGATCTGGCTCCCTGCGACTTTTTCCTGTTCAACCGACTTAAAAAACGCATTACAGCACCCGAGAGGATGTCATGAAAAAAATCGAAGACGGCTCTGATGGGCATACCGAAAATTGAGTACCAGCGGTGTTTCGAGGATTGGATCAAGCGCTGGCGTAAGTGCGTTGCAGTCGATGGGGAGTACTTTGAAGGGGACCATATCCATTTGATGAATAAACTTGTATTTTCGATTTTATGAATAAAGTCCTAAAACTTTTTGATCAAGGTAGTATTACATGCTGCCTGTGTATCATGATAATTAATGAAATGAATACTCACTTTTCTCTCTTATCAGTTTTATTTTCGGTCAACGCAAGTGACGCATCAGCACTAGTTTTGGCCTTGCTATCTTTGCCCTGCTTATTGGCTCCGTGATCATTTACCACAGTGTATAATAACGCAGGGGCTACATTCTCCTTCTCTAGTTTAGAATTTTTATCACTGTCTTTACTACTAGTATTACTAGATGTCTTCTCCGCCTTGGATGTGGTCTTTGAATTTTGTTTATCAGATTGTTTGCTAGTTGCAACAGGCATTGATGGGGTTGTGATGGGTGAAATGGCCTTCTTTTTCTTCTTATTCTTAGTCTTGTCTTGGGCCTTCACGTCACTGGAAGAGCAGGAACCCTGGGAGTTGGCATCTATCCCGGAGTCTCCTTCTTCCTTGTCGTGGGGGGCAGGTGAGGGGGAAGTGTGCATGCCACCCTTCTGCCCCACCCTTGTTACAGGCTCCTCTCGATCACTGTCTTCTTCAGCCTCATTTTTCTCATTGTATTCATTGACCTCATTTTCTTCGTGGAATTTACGTTTTTCCTCCTAAAAAAGTTAAAATGCATTTTAGTTGTCGTAAGTTATTAAACTTTTATTAAAAAGCAGAAAACGATAACATGAACTCAAATTATACTGCAAACAAAGAATGACTAGATTTTTGTTTTGATATTCCAATTAAAACGAATTAATTTCAAAATAAGTTATGAAATTTCCTCAAGAGTATCAAGAAAAATATAAATAAATACACCAGTTATATAGGGAAACAAGTCAACATTTTATGATTTTATTGATTGCTTAATAAAAATTTAAAAAACATGGATTTTGTTATGAAATGCAATTTACATGGGTATAAATGTCATTGAATCTTACCCTAAATTGATCAGTTTTAAATAAATTTGCAGTCAAAACATAATATGGACAATGAATTTACAACTGATTGATTGATAAACGTAATAATTTTAAATGCCATTTTCTCTGAAGAGGTTTTTGTTATTTCCATATAGAATTTACGAAGTGATGTATACATTTTGATTGAATAATGAAATTAAAATATAAAAAATACTAACTTTCTTCTCTAATTTCTTCTTCTTTTTCCTCTCTCTTCTTCTGGCAGCCGCTAACCTCTTGGTCTCCTCTCTTGATCTTTCCTGGTCGAGTTCTTCTAACAGGATGGAGGCATTTTTATTGGCTCTGGCCGCTTGAGTTTCCTTAGCAGCTCTGATGGCTCGTACACAATCATGGCACTTCTCTAGAAGCTCCTTATCTGACAATGTACAGATATACCGAGTCATCTCTTGATCCGAAGGGAATTGGGTTACAACGCCTACCATCCACTTGACAGTATTGACATGGCCCTTTCTGAAGGCCGCCATCAAACAAGAGACTTTCCTATTGTCTTGGGAGTCAATGTCGGCACCAGCATTGTAGAGCATCTCTACTACACTCAGATGACCACCATTGGCTGCCAGCCAAAGTGGGGAGTTTCCCTTTTTGTTTTTTACTTCTACTGCTGCACCTCTGCAAAAATTAGCATAGTATTTATAATATACCAACTGTGGCAACAAAACATTTCCTGTGTACTCATTCTTTTCTCAAATTATTTAATGTTCAGCAAACAAAAAATTATAGTGCAAAATTTTTAGTATAAAAATATGTATTTTTTTAATAACATCAAAAATATTTTTAAAAATATATCATGTAGTCCGAGTGAATGATAACAAACGTACAAAAATGGAAGCATATGATACACAAAGTAACTCCAGGAAATAACGATTCAAGAACATAAATATAAATAAAACTCAAAACACTAGAATGGAATGGATAAATAATATAAGTCAATAATATAACAAACCTCTGTAAAAGTAATTCAACAAATCGAGCATGGCCCTTGTCGGCTGCGATAGTGAGCGCCGTGTCTCGAGAAGAAGGCACGGGAGTGGCATTCACATCGGCACCCTTCTCCATCAACACCCGGCCCACCTCCACGTAGCCGCCTGACGCTGCTTCCATCAAAGGTGTTAAACCAGTCTGCAAACACAAATAAATACTTGTCATTTTGTGATAACATATAACACTGGTGTAAAATAAGAAAATAAACTACTTGTAAGTTTTAACAACGCTAAAAATCAATTAAAGTAATTATAAAAAATGTTAAGTTCATATCTATTTTTTGACTATGGTTATTACACCAGATGCTTTTATAAATTAGTATATTTAAAAAAAATATCAATCATACTGTAATCAAATTTTATATTCCAAGCTTTTATAAAACATGAATCAACAGAAAGTGTCATATTGCACCAAAAACTACAGAATCTGTGATCTTGGTTGACTTCATTTAACAATTTGAGCTGATCGATGCTTGACGCATTTCTGTAAATAGAAAAAAGTACATCTTTCAATTCCACAAGGACTACATGATTTTCCTTCAAATTAGTTGAAAATGAGGAAAGCTAATGAGCGAGACAGGTAGTTTCAGGGACTTTACCCAAAAATTGGATATATTTATACAACTATCTAACCCACAAATGGTGCATATATAATTGAAAAACTTAGAGGGAATCTATAAATGAACCACCTATAATGAACATTTGTGTAAAAGACACTATTTTCAAATTTTATGATACTGTTTGTGAGAAAAATATATCTTGAACAATCTCAATTTTACCAAATTTATACTCCAAATTCAAAAATTATAATAACCACAATGTTTTTCGTAATTTTATATATTGTCCATTGCAATCTTAGGTTAAAAAAACTATAGAAAAGGCACATGGAAGATAATCAGTGCAACAAACAAACTGGTTCAAATTGGCTAAACACTACTGTGAAAAAGAAGAATCCATTTGATACTTAAAAAATATGAATAACAATAAAAAGTAAAATCATATAAAATAAAAATAAAATGACCTTTGCCCGATGTTCAACATTAGCCTTTCTGTCGAGGAGGAGGCTGACCACCTGATGTCTGCCCTGAAAGCAGGCTAACGTCAAGGCAGTGTTCCTATTCGTTTCGATCTGAGCGTTGATGTCAGAACCCATATCTAAAAGGAGTCTTACAGCATCTGAAAAAAACAATAATTCACATTTAAAAACTAAATTCTGGACACCTTCGAAAAACCTTATTTATTTTGAGTTTTAAAAATATGTATTTTTATTCTATTTTAATTAAAAAAGACTAACTACATGATGAAATAGAAAAAGGTATCCTCATTTACGATAATTCCATAATACATTTCAGTCTCCTAAAAATGTTGAAACTATTTACATTCATTCATTGCTCATATTTGTGACCAGACGATTAAAAAATCCTTTAAGCTGAAGAAAAGGTAAAATGGATTTATTTTATGAAAATCACTTGTTACATACATAAATACCATCATGTAATTTCTCTGTTGAGGTAGACAGAGAGAAAACTTTTCTATCATAGTATGCTTCTTTTGCCTCCTCTTTTTCCACACATATTCTCATACTCGTACAACTCCTGCTTCTCTTACTATTGTACTTACCTTTCTTTCTTTCAAAATATAATTTACTTGGTTCAAACGTCTTTTCTCAGTCGTTTTCTACCACAACTTCTACTTATGCTTGCATTATAAATTTCAGTCTTCCATTACTCATATGTTCAACTTTCAGTCTTCCATTACTCATATGTCCTACTTAACACGTGAGTTTTTAACTCATTCGTCCTTAATAATTAATACATTTCTTATACTGTCATACATCAACACACCACATATTCTTCTCAATGGATGCATTTACACTGCATTTACATGGCTCTATGAAATTCTAAAAAACTTTGATACTTTGACCAAGCACATTGATTTCCCCTCCAGTTATTCATGGTTCACGGTGTAAGCATTTTTACTGAAGAATAGATGGCACTCACCAGTATGACCATTCATGGCAGCCAGCATAAGCGGTGAGATGCCCAGTTTGCTGCCAGTTCGGGAGTTGATCTCAGCCTGGTGGTTGAGCAGCAGGCGGATAATGTTAATGTACCCTCCGCTGGCGGCCAGAGATAAGGGTGTGTAGTCTGACACGTTGCGATGCTCTTTGTTGGCGCCGCGGTTCAATACCAGCTCCACCACCTCGTAGCGCCCACCCGAGCAGGCTAGTGACAGTGGTGTGTCCTTAGTGCGCTCAGATTGTGCCTCAATCTCAGCACCGTGGTTCAACAGAGTCTCGACCACCTAAATACCAAACATTTCATAAATAACTGAAATCAAATCCAAGAAACTAACTACACAAATGAATTTCTTCTCTACTTTGCAAGCAATCCCTGAGACCAAAGATCTGACTATGTCATACTTATTCCTTTTTACACTGTGGTGAGATATCAACAAAAATGTTAATTTCTTAATATTAACTCGTAGAAAGACCTATGTCTTAATTATTGCTTTTACACTATGGTGATATATCAATAAAAATATTAATTTCTTAATATTAATTCATAGAAAGACCTGACTATGTTATACTTATTACTTTTTACACTATGGTGAGATATCAGCAAAAATGTTAATTCTTTGATATGAATTTGAAAGATCTGACCATGTCCATACTTATTTCTTTTTAAACTATGGTGAGATATCAGAAAAATGTTGATTCCTTAATATTAGAAAAGTAATAAAAAACTTTCTATTTTCATTGCACCTTCTTCTCTCTCCAAAATCAATAAAATATACCTAAACAGGAATTATTTAAAATCAACTTCAAATTAAGTAAAAATTATTAACCTTTTCATGGCCAGCTGTAGCAGCCAGAATGAGTGGAGTGAACCCTTTCTTGTCACGGTGCTCAATGTCAGCTCCTCGAGAAAGCAGCAATTCCACCAACTCCAGGTGTCCTCCAGCACAAGCCAAAGTCAGGGCTGTGTCATGGTTGGAATCAGTCTCACTGTCCACGTCCATACACGGTGGCTGCTGTTGAGGTTGGGGCTGTTGCTGCTGTTGTAACTGTTGCTGCTGGAGTTGCTGCTGCTGAAGTTGTTGCTGTTGAGGTAATTGCTGCAATTGTTGCTGAAGTTGGTGTTGCTGTTGAAGTTGTTGCTGTTGTTGCTGCTGTTGTTGTTGTTGTTGTTGTTGAGGATGTTGTTGGACAGTACCAGTTGGTATGTACTGTTGATTAGTCATGTATTGTTGACCTGGAGCAAAAAGATTTTATTTTGATTTATTAAAATAATCATTTTTTTTCAATTAAAATATAAAATACAGAGATGATTTATTTTTTATTATTCATAGATTTGACACAATCTAGTTTTCAAACATGAGCAACACACTAGGGTTCATCAATGTTATCTTTGATCATCTTAATTGTATTTTTTAGTAAAAATTAATTACTAGTAAAATCATAATTTTATGAGTCACTTGCCATGCAATGTATGCCAATTAACTAGCCTTTACATTGTTGGTTATATGGGTTTCTTGAAACATAAAATTTTCTCATTGCTCCTGAATCTCTATGTAACTACAGTAATCTCTCAATTTGCACAGTTTCCATTTACACTAATTCACTTGAACGCAGTTGGTTTATTCTATTTGAAATTTTAAATGGATAATGGTGACATCTATTATGTAATAATTAGGCTTCTAAAGTAGAAACATAATAATAGCCTTCATCAAAAAAATAACTAAAGCTTTTTTAACTAAGTAATAATAGAATGTAAAAGATCTAATATTTTTCATAACATTTAATGACTCCAATTACCCATATAACTGTACAACTTAGTCTGCGCTGCTCATTCAATGCACTTACTTTCTTATTAAGAATAATATATTATTAAAGCATAAGTGTCCAGCATTTTGATCCATAGATATCTACAAATTTAACAAAGGTGTTCTAGTTTCGCAACTTGATCCTTCCAATGAGAAATTTTCATTTTAGAATATTTTGCAAGGAACTCTTAACACAGGTTTTTTTTATTAAATTCTTAATCTTAATCTGAATTTTACTAGTGTAAAAGGAGAAGGAACCGAACTCACTCTGCATGACTTGATGGATATGCGGGTGCGGGTGCGAGTGGGGGTGCGGCTGGGGCGGGGGCGGTGGCGGTGGTGGTGGCAGCTGATTGAGCACCACGAGGTCACCAGGCTGTGAGGCATCCAGCACTAGTTCCCGCAGTTCGGGCTCCTCGTGCAGTCGCTTGAGCACGGAAATGGGGTGAAGGTGGCGTGGCAGAGCCAGCAAGTCAGCCAGTTCTAATGGCGCCCGTTCCGCACCCTCCAGCCCCTCCAGTGCTTCCAATCCACCTAGCCCACCGAGCGCCTCTTCCAGGCTGCTGGTCTCCAGCTTCTGCTCTGCTGCTGCTACCGCTACACAGAAACATCCTAAATATTATGTATTATATCACCACTAGAGAACAAGGACTAGTACGGAAAACCAATTAAATTATCTATTTATTTATCGCCGGAATTGTCACAATTGCCTATTTATTCAATAAGCTAAATAAATACTGTAGAAATACATGCATGAGAAGAATATATGAGATGACAATGTATGGTAGAATACTGTTCTCAGTTATTCGAGATTATTGTGAACTTAAGACTGATGTATTGAGTAAGATGAAGAAGAACACTCTGAGAAGGTTTGAGGGCATGTAGAACGATTGAATGAAGAAAAACTAACAAAACAAATATATAGTGCAAATTTAAGAGGAAGGTGTGGTCAAGGAAGACCAAGGAAAGCATTGTTGGATCAAGTGAAAGATATTTTGAAAAAAACGTAAAAAGTCAAAGAAATTGTAGGAGTTGTATGAAAAGATGTACGGATGTAGAAGATGCGAAGAATGCGTGTCAAGATAGGAAAATGGGGAGCTCTGTAGAATAGGTGTATAATTACCAGTGGCAACATCGTCCAAGGTGAAGAGTTCATCGCTGGAAGCGAGAGCCTGCAGGGGCAGCGGCGAGGGTGGGGCCCAGTCACTGGCTGCCAAGGCCGCCAGCGCCTCTTCAGCTGCCGCCGCTATCAACTGACAGCGTGCCTGCTGCTCTGCCGCATTCACGCCCAAGTTGCACTGCAGAACATACCACTGATTTACCACATTCTCATCAAAATACATGCAATTTATTTCAATTCATATTAAATAACCATTCTAATATTATTGTTTGTACACTACCTTGGGTTAATCTTACTTAATTTTAATAACAAAAAGAATACTAAATGTATATCATTATCAGGATTATAGCTCTTAGAGACAGCCTTAGCAGAACACGGGCAAATATTTATTTATTATTTCATCTACTGTACTGATGCAGATCTCAGTGATCTTTATCTAACAATTTTTTTATACAATAAACTTATGAAATTAAAGCTATCAAAAATATCAATTGCATGGATTATAGCATCATATTTCTAGCATCCTTTAGTCTTATTGAATTGGTGTAATAAATATTTTGGAACTATATAGATTTTGATAAAAATACACTCAGTGCCAATAATCTAGGCCGAAGTCACGTCTTATTTGTCAAAACCTTCCAAATATCCAAATATTGTAAAAAAAAAACCAGCTATATTATGTTTACTCTGTGGAAAGACTAGTAAATAAGACTGTAAAATCAAACAAATTCATATCTTAGTTAAGGCTGCGGACTGATAGCTGATGGATCAATTGTGTGAATTGATAAGAAAAAACACATTGTTAAAGCAATGCCAATATACATATCTGAATGAGCATTTTATCCTGATAATAGATTTGACAGGCTGTTATTGTTGCAAAAGTAAAAACAAGCCATACTGATCAAAATAATCATCAGAACAAAATAAAGGCACCCAAGTCAGAAGTGGGGAGATAAGAGGGTTGCTACTTAAGTTTTGAGACAGACAAGTAAAAACAAATATTTATCATCGAAAATGGCTGTATTGTTTTTCAAAATACTCTCCATGAAGATCAATACACTTTTGCATGCGTTTGAACCAATTTTTGAAGCACTTTTTCCACTCCGGATGAGGTAACCTCAAAACATGCATTTTTGACGCATCAACCGCTTCTTCAGGCGTCGAAAAACATTGACCTCGCAATTTATTTTTGATGTTCGGGAATAAAAAAGAATTGGGTGCCAAATCAGGGCTGTACGGCGGCTGACCCATCAATTCGATGTTTTGAGTGCTCAAAAAGTCACTTGTTTGAGCCGATGTGTGAGAGCTCGCACTGTCGTGGTGGAGAATGATCAGTCTTAGGTGGTTGGTGTTCCTCATTTCTCCGAACACTTCTGGCAAACAAATGGTGGTGTACAATTCAGAATTGACCGTACGACGTTCCACTAAATGCACTGTTGCGACATGACCATTTATACCGAAGAAATAAGCCACCATTTGCTTCGAAGTGCTTCGTGCGCGAACAACTTTTGTTGGATTTGGCTCGTCTTGAAAGACCCACACAGTCGACTGCTGTTAAGTTTCTGGTTCATATGAATAGATATATGATTCGTCGCCTGTCACGATCTTATAGACGTATTTTGAAGCGCCATAATAGAATTTTTTCAACATTTCTTTAGACCTATCGACACGAGTCTTTTTTTGAGCGATTGTCAAATTATGCGGTATCCAACGTGAACAAATCTTTTTGACGGTCAAATTTTCATGCAATATTGAATGTATGCGAGTGGAACTAATGCCCAAACATGCCTCAATCTCACGATATCACGCACAGCATCGATGTTTTCTGGCACAACAATCGATTTTGGATGACCTTCACGAAATTCGTCCTGGAGCGAACTACGACCACGATTGAATTCGGACCAGCGAAACACAGTGGCCAGCGAACCACAGTGGCCCGGGATGGTGCTTCATCACCAAAAGTCGAAGCGAGTTGGCAATCGGCACACTGTTGTTGAGTTAGTCCACGTCGAAAATCATAAAAAATCATTGCACGAAAATGTTCACAATTTAATTCCATTTTTGGCCGAGATGAATTCACTGCAAGTCACTGCAAACAACACAAATAGCACTTGTATGACAAAAATTTCTGAGCACGTATCATTAAAAACGTCAAACTTTACGATGCTGATGTCAGATTTGACGTATCGACACTGGTGTTGCCATATCTCAAAACTTAAGTAGCAACCCTCGTATTAATACAACCCAAATAATTGATTATCCTATCAAAAAGATTTAAAAAATCGTAAAAGTTTGTAATTTTACACAACCTTGTACCAAATTTTTTGTTTCATCCAATTGATATATGTTGATAAGATGAAAGGAATCTTGATAATAATGAAGACTCCTGGGAAGAAATGTATCATAGTAAAAAAAATACAAGAATAAAATGACTAATACCTTCTCCTGCAGAATCTCATGGCTCTTCTGCTGCATGATGAGCAGCACGAGACTCCGCAGTTGTAGGGGTGGCATGTTCACTAGTGAGGGCACTTTCTTCTGCAGGTATGCGATCACATTATTCAGGTACGGGATGTTGGCTAGGGCATTGCTGTTATTGTTGTTGCTGCTGCTGCTGTTATTGCTACCGTTTGTTGTTGTGTTGCTTGCCCCCACATTCACCGGCACTAAAGTTAATACAAAATTATAAACCACAGAAATAAAAATAGATAACACAAGTCATCATTTTTTCAGTGATAATGAAACCAAACTCCAATATTGGCCAAGTAACAAATGTGAAATATTGGCCATTATTCAAATTCATTAAACATCATACTTCAAAATTCCTATTTCATTGTTAAAACTATAATTTTATACAATACAAACATATCATCAAATAAACAAGAGGACAAAAAACCACGCATTTGTGCCACAGCATACTCGTGGATTCCTCTACATTCATACAGTATTTCATAGAGCTAATTTAAAAAAAAAAGACAGGATCCAATTTCAATTTTAACTCGTAGATTTCAACAATAACTTGAACTTTGGAATATATCCTATCCTAATATATTGTATGCCAATAATGGAATTAGAAATATTACATTTTTTTCAATGGAAAAACCCTGTATAAATGGATGATCCAAATTTTAAAAAATTACAAAAAAATGTATTGCCTATAGTTGAAACTGTTTCTAGTCTCCTGTTCGTCTGAATTTTAAGTTACAAATCTGTTTAACCATGGTTAATTTATTTTTTTTTAAATTTGGAAGAATTATATAATCTATTCAAATGCTTCACTGGAGAGTGAATGCAACATTATTTTTGATTGACAGTTTGAGGTTAATAATAATCAAGTGCCAGTAGTTTTTTTTACGGTTTTCATTTTAATAGTTGATTGCACACAAAATCTATTCAAGTTAGTAATTTCTCTTCAACCATATTTGGATTTAGCCCTCCCACTCAATTGTTAAATATTCCTCCCATTTGTTCAATATTCCTCAACTAACTGAAAGTAAATTTCTTCATCCTATATAATCCATCACTTATTAGTTAAAATTCATAGTAAATAATTTCCATCCTATATTTTATCATCAACACATAACACACAAATTCTCCTAAGTACAGCGCTCAGTTATGAATGAGAAAAATAACCATTATATTTTAAATACTAAATACTAATCTTTCCGCATGTAAAAAAATGTAGAAAACTGGTGTATCAAAGTAATCATTTTAATTACAGACCAAAATTCAAGCAATAGACAATGTTGGAATTTGGTCAAAACATTTCCATACTGTATGACTTAAAAACTGTTTTACAGGTTATTAGAAATAGCAATTTGAGTTGTTTACAAGAAAACAATAATCTGTCAAAATTGGCATTTGCATTATTCATTTGTTTGTGGTTAAGAATTTAAAGAAATTCATAACAGAGATCACAAACAAGAACTTAACATATGTATTTACGGTGAATTTACACATTGGAGTTTTGCTTTTTATTTTATTTGCACATGGCAAAAAATACAATAAAATGTTACATAGTATGGACAAACTATAATGTTTTTTAAGTTATATGAATTTAGGTTAGTCACCAGTCTTGGCGCTAGTTGACTTGACGAGGCATTGAATTTAAAAAAGCTTTATATATTGTAATTTGTTTAGTAAAACCCTGTTTCACTTACCGGTTTCAAGGTTTTCACCTCATAATCAGGGAGCACAAACAATACCAAATTGTTTTGCCATTTTTGCTTCATTTAGCCTTTTAACTGTTGAATTTTTCTTTTTATGTTTTGCCTATGGTGCTGAGTTATTTTTGAAAATCAAAACTACCTTATTTTATTGAGCGTAAACTTCTGAATATGATGCAACACAATCGGGCGAGTCTTCTGAGGCACAAAAAACAAGCTGTTCATTTAAATAATGGCCAGAATTAAGTCCCGCAGTAACAGCACGGTCGTACTGTCTGACTACAGATTAATATAGCGTTATATATGATCTTCAATTATGCTTATGTCCTTCCCATTTCACAGCAATGTTACAAGATGAAAATATAATTACCAGACTGTAGTTGCTGCTTGGCAGTCTGTACTGAGGTGGCGGAAGCGTTGGTGATGACACTGACTTGCTGAGGATGTGTGACCGCGGAGGCAGCTGCTATTTGCTGAGATTGCTGAAGTTGCTGCTGTTGTTGTTGCTGTTGACAAATATTAATAAATCAACAAAAGTGTAAAGATAATTTGGTATTGTATCACATATAGAATATGTAAGGTAGAACTTAAATCTCGGCAAATTTTTGAGCTTTAAGGACATGATGTTAGGATAACATTTTTTTTTACCCCAATATAAGCTATCAATTATTCTGATAGTGGAATATTTTATCTTCCAGCAGTAGCTTCATGCAGAAGTGACTAGTGACTATGAGAAGATACTACTCACCAAGAATGTAGTATGACTATATTGTTGGGTGTACTCTAAATTTGAACATGTAATGTAGACATACTCGTAGCTGACAAAATCAACTGTTCGGAAGATGTATGACATAGCGAGATAGTTGCTGTTTCATATTTGTGAATTACTACAACTACAACTTACAAGGTCCTATAAGATAGAGAAAAATTGTGGAATCATATTATGAGAAAATAGATAAAAATTGCAAATAATAAATTAAATTAAATGCCTGGTTTGGTCGCAAACTAAGTGTTAAAAATTGTCTAAAATTAAAGAAACATTGCCATTTTTAACTTATTAATATTCAGTAAATTAGCTGCTGCATATTTTGAAAAAGTTTTTTTTTATACATGTGTACGTTTTATAATTGCTTATACACAGTTTATGCATATTTTGAAGTTTTTTTTACACATGTGTATGTTTTATAATAGTTAATACAGTTGGTGATATTTTTTTAAGGATACACACTTTTCAGAATGGAAAAAATCACACCAATCATTATGTTTTCGAAATGGAATACTTAACTGCAATATTTTCTCTATTTTAAAGAAATTACTTATCCTTAACCCTGAGAGTGCTACGAGAAAAAAATATAATTGTCTATCTAGTGCCGAGATATATTTACGATTCGGACGTTCGTGATAAATATTTATTTTAAACAACAAAACAACAAAAAAAAAATATTTTTATAACATAAATATATTTTAGAATATGTACCCTTGTATTCTAAATGAATAATATTCATTTAGAATACAAGGGTAGAACAAATTTCTTCCACTGCTATAGCAGTGCGCCGATCTCTCAGGGTTAACATGCATTTTCTTATCTATAGGAATTAATTAACAGCGAAATTGACTGTAACTTTCATC
Organism: Odontocerum albicorne; assembly: GCA_949825065.1. Classification (NCBI taxonomy): domain Eukaryota; kingdom Metazoa; phylum Arthropoda; class Insecta; order Trichoptera; family Odontoceridae; genus Odontocerum; species Odontocerum albicorne. Next base: position 13,918,048 of record OX463850.1, read on the forward strand.
ACTTGACCTTGGCGTTCATATAAAGGAGTTCACGGTCATTATTCAAGAAGATTGGAACTGTCATATGTCTGTTGCTTTTTATTGCCTGGTTATGACAGCCCGCAAGACAAATTAAAGTACAAAAATGTTGGCTAAACATTATATCTTTGAGAAAACTGTATTTTTCAACTGTATACTTACATTTTCTTTGATCCCCCCCCCCTAAATCCTAGATTCATCTAACGCCAGTTTCTGTGTCCAAACCATTTTTATAAAAAAAATGCAAAATACTAACCAACTGTTGGGAATGCTGGTCATCGGACTGTGCATGCTGCTGATTCAGTAGAGACGCACTTCGTTTCTCGATAAGCTGATGCTGCAGCTGTTGCTGATGAAGCTGCTGTTGCTGCTGCTGGTGCAATTGCTGCTGAAGGGCAAGGGCGGCCTGATGTTGCTGGACATGCTGTTGCTGTGCCTGCTGCTGCTGGATTTGTTGCTGCTGAATTTGTTGATGTAACTGCTGTTGTTGTTGAAGTGAAGAGATTGCCTGGACAGACAACAAAACATTCTACTTTAATGACCAATAAAAATTCTTTAATGACCAATAAAAATTATACTTTAACACTTTGCACTCCTGTTGGATTTACTAATGACCAGTAGTCTACTCTGGGGTTGAAAAAAATAAACATAATTTTCTTAAAAGATAAAAAAATATTATTATTTCACTCATTCTTTTGAGACAACCTATATCTAGTATGGGGTAACCATTGTAACGCGATAACATATTAGAACGACATTATTCGAAGAAAGTCACTAAACACAATTATTTAAAATCAAGATAATTACTAAACCTATATAATAATAATATTATATATTTCTTCTAAATTTAAAGGTACTTATTTTGTAAAAGAAGTGTCTTTTTTGTTAGAAACATTTAACCTTTTCCACTCTGACCATTTTTTCTCAGAACTAATTAGCTACTCGGATTAAAATTTCTGACGTATTTATAAAATAAAAAAATGAAATAGGTCAAGTGAGTGATAAACTTTCATAGGTTGGATGAAATACATGATTTAATAAAAAACAAAATAATATTCTTTAGTTAAAAATTAAAATTTTGGTTCGCTATTTTTGGGACACTGTCTGATAATTCGTATGACCATTGGATTTTTGGTACTGTTACGACCCCTTTTAATTTCTATTTATTTCTTATCTTTATTTAAGGTTGAGTAAATTTCAATTATTTAAACCATGAAATTATCAGAATCATACTTGACTCGATTAGCTCGGCGGTATACTACTTACAACACACCTGCAGGGTGGCGGTGAACCTTGAAAAGATGAAAGCTTTGCCGAGTCTTTGGTTACCGCCTCTGATATATTTTTTAAAAACAAATAATATTTGGATCACGAGTTTTATTTTTTGAATAATACAGACATCACGCTCTAACTGAATGTACAGAAATTTAACGACATTTTGAGATTCTAATTTTTGTAAGACTGATCTTTAGATCAGAATGGCATCCTATAGTACATTTGGGAATTTTTACTATCCATTTTGACTACTTAAATTAATATACTCCTCACAGTACATTTCGCAAAAAATGCTCGCTAAATCACACTTCAAGTAACTAAAAATAATACATTTACTTCCAATATGTTTTATTTGTATAATTTCTTATATTACATAGCAATAATTGTGTATAACCGACCTTGGTTGTCATATTTTGGGTATTATTATCACAATAAAAAAACTGTCGATTCGGTTAAACGTTATAATAAATGTATCTTTCTTACTGCTTATTATTTAATCACCATCACTTATAGTTTTTTACAGTATGATATTTTTCGATTATGTTACTTACTTGAATATGGCACCGAAAACAAAAGATGGATCGTCCCAATAGGCGGAGCAGGCATGTGAAAGAATCTTTTCAGGTACACGGTGTTTTTGAAGACACAAGTATAAACAGTTTTTAGCAAATTAAAAAAATATATTCATATAACTTAACACTATAAATGTCTATTGTCATATTTAAATTAATCACTTATAAATTTTTAAGGTATGATATTTTTCATAACACTCTCCAACGCACATAGCAGGTTTGCTGTCACAAGTTTTACAAAAATATATGGTCCTTTTTCGTTGTTTTTTATCTGAACACACTATACACTCACGACATTTTTTTTTCATTTTGAGGCATTAGTATGTGTAATTTTCCATCCAACCTTTGTTCTGGATCGAGACAGTGTCTGCCTTTTGTACAGTTTAATCCTCCTCTGTTATTTCCGACTAATTGAATGATGAGTTTGTCAACAAATTCAATCAAGATGTGTCATAACTTTTAAGTTCATTTGATTTTGTTTTTCCTTATATAAAATATATGAGTTGACAACGGAAACTTCAAGACCCCAAAAAAATAATTTTCGCCACCATTTCAAAGTTTTTCTCAAAATGGGTAGGTAGCAATATACTGGTCTGCAGTATCCACACCTCCCATATATTTAGTGTAATTTATTATCATATTCGGTTTTATTATGGTTTCTTCTTCGCCACCTCTCATTATTCTTCTTACAGTTTTATAATCGTTTGAATAATGATTGGTATATACTGTAACTATTCTCTTGTCCTTCCAAGCAAGAAGCAATTCGTTATTTTTGACACATGTTATTGTTTCACCTGACTTCAATTTAGCATTTTTTATTGGTAATGGGATATGCCTTCTAGTCGTCATTATTGTACCTGTTAAATGAGTTTTTAACTTCATCAATTCTTCTCCTAATTGCGGGCTTGTATATAGCCTGTCAGTAAACATATGATAGCCTTCAGCTTCAGGAATGGAGATTAATAAATTGTTGTATAGGTGCAAAACAATTCTTGAAGTGAATGGGAGATCAGGTCAAATTAACCTATTTGTGGTTACGGCACCATAATATGGAATAAATGAATAAATATAACCAGATCCCGAATCCGCCAAAATGTATATCCTGATTCCCCATTTATTTGGTTTGTTTGGATTATAAGTTTTAAAACAAATCCTGCCTTTAAAATTGACTACAGATTCGTCTACCACTATTTCTTTACTGGGTATCATATGTTCTCTACATTTATTATCTAAATGTTGCATAAATCCATTTACTTTTTCAACTCTTTTTTCAAGTGTTTCGTTATTATCTGTTTCATTGGAATTGAGATATAGCATCCAAAATATTTGTAAAAAACGATCTCTTTTAAAAACACTCCTGAAAAATGGCGAGTAAGCGACAAAAGCAGTCGAGAAGAAATCTTGGAGATTAGGATGTGGTCTCACTCCCATATTTAAAATGACTCCCAAGAAAGCTCTAAATTCTCCTTCATCCAAATCTCTCCAAGAATGCCAAAGAGAATTTTTACTTAAATTTTGAGTTTTTGAAATAATATTATTTGCATAATTATTAGTGTTACTGACTATGGATTTCATTAGTTCACCAGTAAAGAACAATTTGAAAAAATCTAGAGGCTCATTACAATTTGATGGAATATTAGGACCGACGCGTCTGCTACCAATGGAAAAATTATACACTTTTGGTTGAAAAATATTACTTAAAATTTCCCAGGTAGCACTATTTGTATCACTTTCTGAAAAAACAGCTCGCCTTCTTTTACTTGGTCGCACTTGGATATCACTTCCACTATCTGAGTCGTTATCATTTAACGTAGAATTATTCACAATAGAGTCAACATTATCAAATATCAAAAGGTCATCATCACAGTCAGGTTGGAAGTCTTCAATGTTTTCAAAAGCATTATTCAAGGAAGATTCAATATTATTTACACTTTGATTTATAATTTCACTATGTTCACTAATATTACTAAATACGTTGTTTTCCTTACTTTCTTTAAAATATTCCTTAAATCGATCCATGGTGATAAAAATATATTTAAAAATATTCAATAGTTTTAGTTTTGAAAAGTTCACAGAATAATGGTCACCACAGTAGTAGGAGGAGCTCCGCAGCGAACAATGTACCGATACAGACTGACCAAATAAAACGGCACACAGAAAAATACGAAGCAGTCCAAAACCGCCAAAATTCTAAGAAACAATATATAAGCTAATCCTTTAATTTATTTTAAATATTAAGACATTTTAGGGAATATTTAAACCTTTATGTACACCATTGTGAAATAAAATGAACAGAATGTTATCGCTAAATGGGGAAAACCAAGGTTCAAAGTTACCGCTCGGGAAAGCCACTATTTTGGCTATCGGAGCTAGCAACCAAATGTTCAAAAGCCAGAATATTGGCTATCGGAGTGCAGTACGTTAATGACCAATAAAAAGTTTTTTGAATTCACAGCCAATTGTATGTTTTATTCAAGAATTAAAAAAATTATGATTTAAAAAACCGCTCAATTTGAAAGACCCTTTCTTTATAAAGGAAATGAGTATTATTAACAAACCTTGATTTGCCTAGGTTGCTCCGATACCATCTGCTGCGGGGTTGGCTGCATGGCACCCGCCCCACAACTCACTTTCCTGCCGTTCTTTCCTTCCTTCTTCGAAACAGGTTTCGCTTTCGGTCGATCTTGAATGGCTGTATTCTGAAAATTTAAATTACAAAATATATTAGTTGTCAGAAATGCCATGACCCGATAAGTAAAAATATGGAGATTGGGATATTTACAATCATACTAAAACAAAGACAGTCCAAACCACAATATAATATTTCCTATATTTTTGTACAGCGCTGAAACATGAACACTAAAAGCCCGAGAATGTACAAGAATCCTTTGAGATGTGGTGTTAGCGTCAGATACTGTGAATCCTGGCACAAATTTCTACAATACGGGAAGATAAGACTGATGACCTTGAGTTTGCGGGTTCGATCCCCACTGGAACCCAGATTTTTTTAAAATTGAGATTCCAGTCTGGTTTTCACTTAGAGCCCATTAAAACATCTTTATGATTGGTTGGAAGAGATTGCCACGTGGCAATAAGCTCGCCAGGTTAAAAAAAATTCTCTGGTTGTCCAAATGAGGCTGTTACACCAGAAAACATAAAAAAACCTCAAAATCGTGATGGAAAATCGCAAAGTAAAATTGCGTGAGATAGCTGACATCCTGAAGATATAATTTGGTAGTGTTTACACTATTTTGCATGCGCATTTGGTCATGAAAAAGCTTTTTTAGAAATGGGTGCCGTGTTTGCTCACAATGGAAAAGAAACAACGCATCGATGATTTAGAGCGCTGTTTAGCACTGTTCACGCAAAATATACAGGAGTTTTTGCATCGGTATGTGACAATGGTTGAAACTTAGATCCACCACTATACTCCGGAATCAAATCGGCAATCAGCTGAGTGGAGAGCAGCCGGTGAAAGTCGTCCGAAGCAACCAAAAACAGTCGGCCGGGAAGGTTATGGCCTCCGTATTTTGGGATGCGCATGGTATAATATTCATCGATCATCTTGAAAAGGGAAAAACCATCAATAGCGAATATTACATAGCGTTTGAAGGCAGAAATTGCAAAAAAATGGCCCCATATGAAGAGAAAAGTTCTCTTTCATCAGGACAATGCACCGTGTCACAAGTCGATGGTAACGATAGTCAAATTGCATGAGTTGAACTTCGAATTGCTTCCGCAGCCACCGTATTCTCCAGATTTGGCCCCCAGCAACTATTGGCTGTTCGCAGATCTCAAAAACATGCTCCAGGGAGAGATTTGGCTCCAATGAAGAAGTGATTGCCGAAACTAACGCCTATTTTGAAACCAAAGATAAATTGTTCTACACAGCTGGCATAGAAAAGTTAGGAAAGCATTGGAATGAATGTATCGCTCTTGAAAGAGACTATGTTGATGAATAAAGAAGAATTTTGGCAAGCAAATGTTGTTTTAGTAGTTAGTCCCGGAACTTATTGATGGATGTGTTAAGTTGACACCTCACAACATTTTTTTTGAGATGTTATAATATTTAGTTTTTTCTGAAGGTATGGTCATATTATATCTTTGTGATGAACGATGAAACCTATGGGATTTATTTAATAAGCATCTGATGAATCCTAGCCCTGAGTTCAATAATGTAAAGTGCTTACCTGGCTAACTTGACTAGCTGCATTGGGCTGCGACGCGATAGGGGCTACCAAGGTAGGGAGGGGAGAGTGATGATGTTGTTGCTGTTGTTGTTGCTGCTGCTGTTGCTGCTGCATGTGCTGCTGCAGCTGCTGCATATGCTGTTGGTGCGAGTAGTTGGGTTGAGGCGGTGGCAGCCCGGGGGGCGGGTACAGCACGTACTGCTGCTGGGGGGACTGGAATGCATTGGAGTACTGCCGCGCTAGCTGCCTGTTGGGCTTCAGACCTATTCCAGAAAAAAAACATCCATTTTAGATACATACTTCATAATTCAGACATATTTTTTATTAATTACTAAGATTTTGAGTTTCAAATTAGTTTTGTGGCCAACAATTCAAAAGCGTTGCAGTGAAACAAATATGTGTAAAGCTCTGAAGAAGAAAATTGCTAGATTTAAAAAATTTATACATTGAGTTACAAAAAATGAAACATATAGTGAAAATTCTGCATATCTTATTATACTAAATCAAAGATGATTCTTCATTGTTTGCAAATACGTATATATTTAAATAATTTCTTTTTCTCAAATTTTCATCTCATGGATAATTTTCCTAATCTTTAAACATACAAAATTATATATTTATTGAAAAAATACCTAAATAGATAATAATAAAAGATAACACCTTTTAATACCTCAGTTGAATAGCTTTTAAGATATATTAGATTAAAATGGGAATCGAACCCAAGAATAAAATAAAGGAAAAGTCAAAGTAATACATGATATTAAAATTAAGAAAATGCATATATATTTTTTAAACAGAATAAATAACATTAAAGAATAACAAACACAATATATGTAGGTTGTAACAATAATCACTCACAATATTCTGGAAAGATAATTTAGAATACCTACATTTACCAATAAAATGTTTTCATTCATCATTTCAAATTATAGTTATTTGCAGGAAAAAAGTTTAAAAAATACTATTTATTGTGGTGGAGAGTAATGCGTACTTATAGTATGTATATGTATCTTAATAATAAGTACAAGTGCAACAAAAGTTTGTAAATGCATGGTTTAAGGGAATAAGATATTTGAAAAAATATATAAAAAACCATGCAAGAAAATAACTTATAAAATGTAACAGATATTGTGTTAGAATTATGGCCTAAGTAGTGCTTCCCAACTACAATAATTACTTGAAGCATAAAATATATATTATTGAGAAAAAATCTTATATTTCAGATTTCAAAAGAAGGCATAAATAAACAGTCTGTTTGACAAGAGCGTGTACGGCTACATTTTTCCTGGAAACTGTTAGAGAGTAGATTCACACACGAGCAGGTAGCAGGACCCTTCCCCCAAGATACTTTGTATAGAAAAACTCGATTGTCGTTCAACCTTAGTTACACAAGAGCATATTTCACCATGAGTGCCGCATACGCATCACGTTACGAAGCCGTGTTTCTGTGTACACATCCGAAAGAACCGAAAATGTCATACGGAGCCGCTGCTAAATACATGAGAAAGTCGAAGACATTTGTAAGTGGGTGAAATGCTATTCCGACGTAAAAAACCTCAGATGACCAACTAGATCGTGGCGCTGCACAGAAAACGACAAAAAGGGAGGACAGTGATTTTACAGGTGTTTGAGAAGAATCCTCATCTATCATTGCGTAGCGGATACGCGGTTTTGCGTGAAAAGGGTCTAATTGTGTCATGTGACACTATAAGAAGACTTTACTAACTCATGGAGTGAAATTTCGAAACACGGTGAAGAAACTACTACTGTCCGAAAAACATGTCGAAAAAAGATTCACTTGGGCGAAAGAAAATTTGCACCGTGATTAGGCCAGCGTAATTTTTTTGGAAGAACCTTCTTTTTGGGCACATTCTTCCATTAATCATACCTGATGGCGAGTACATCAATAGACTCATCCAGCGGGTCATTAAACACCCGGTAAAAGTCCACGTCTGGGGCTGTTTCTCAAAGCGGGGATGTGGCACTTTGCACATCTTCACAAATAATTTGAACGCTACCATGCCTCGGAGATGCCGGGCAATTATTACTAGTGGAGGCAACTAGACAACTTATTAATAATAAAGCATCACGGTTTATATCATGTAATATGTGTGTTTTTTTAATGCCTTATCCCAAATAATTTTTCGGGTTTCGCTGTACACATTCTTGTAAAACAAACTGTAGTAGATTACAAAATAGATTGGTTTAGGCATATCACCTATGCATGTTACAAACTCTGATTTAATGAACAACCTTATGACAATTCTGTTAGTATCTGTCCATGTCTCAAAAATTCATAATTTATTGAAATAATAAAAATTGCTAACTTGAATATAGGCAGCACACATAGCGAGTGACCAAATGCTCCAGCTGCCCAAAGGCTATTTTAATTGTTTATTCATTCTTTATAAAACATTCTACAATAGTAAAATATTCACACTCATTGCGGCATAAACCTGTTCTGAAAAATTTTACTTATTCCCATATTTTTTTGTGCCTTTAGAGAAAATATTTGTACTACATTTTCAGCCCTGTGGCAGCCCTGAATGTTTGTGATAGAATGTATAGAATGAATCAATACTCCAAACAAAAACAAAATGTAATGTCACTGATATGGTAAAAGAATAATTTCTAAAAATGACATTCCAGTATGTAACAGTTGGGAAGCACTAAACAAATTACATCATAGGACATTACTTTGTGCATAATCCTGAAGTTCTTGCAGACTGGGCGCAACACTAACAGAAGAAGGTAAGGCCATTCCCGTAGAATTGGCTAGCACCATACCTTTAAAAAATGGTAAATTCCAAATCAGACATTATAACTAAGTACAATAGTAATCATGAAATAAACACGGCAGTTGGATACAGCGTATTATTTATCAGAGGCTGTATGTAATTGTGTATATCAAGAAAATTTCACATATTTAAATTACCTTGAGGCTGTGAGAGGTCCAAGGCCAGAGGAATAGGGGTCCCACCTTCTACCTGACTCATCTGAGTGCTGAGCAGAGACATGGATGTACTCCCTCCTTTGACCGCCAACTCCCGTTCTACCCTCTGTCAAACAAAACAAATTTCTCAGTTACAAATAATATAACATATTTTTATGTTTGTTTTAAGTAAAACATAGTAATGCACATTGCCGTCGTTGCTGGGCCTCATAGTCGAGGATTCCCTCGTCATTAAAACGTCCCTCTTTGTGTAACAGGAAAATCCGTGCAAAGTGGATAAAAAATAAATTTAAAACATCAGTTGGGAAGCGAAGCTGTGCTGTGGAGATTCTGTTTATTTCTTATTCTTTTTTCTCATATTTAAGTGAGTGAGCTGTTGCACACCAGCAAACTCATCGGCCACATCGATGTATTGGATCCGATGGCACACCTGAAGTGAGACGATTGGAGCACACCGACATGTTTTTTTTTCCCTTTTTTTTTGAAAGAATAGATATGATTGAATTCATAGGTATCCTTATACCCACCCCCAAATACTAGGCGGAAAAAGTGACTGTCTCATTCGAGGGAAGTAGCACAGCACGGTGTTCGAACCAATTACCTTCCGCACGAAAGTCCAGTGCACTACCTTGCGGCCATACACCTCACAATATGCACATAATAATACTATACAATACAATAATTTTGGTGGATTTCCTAATTAACTTTGCTTATTCTGTGAATGTATTGTTTTTCTTTCAGTATGGTACTATTAGCTATTTCATGTATCTTATATGTTCTGAATTGTGCCCATCTTTTCAAGTTCTTGATATTTTATCTTTTAAGTAAATGTTGAAATTGTTTGTAAAAGGCACTATGTTTCCACATATATGTTTCCAATAAATAAAGACAAACTTGCTGTAAAAATGTGAATATGTGATTTTGAGTCAAATTTTTAGACTTGGTCAATTTGGCTTGGTTCAGATTGACAAACTTTTCAAAATCGCTTAATATTAGTTAAATTTGGAACCGGTATCTTGTAGCAATTGCTCATTCAAGAATAATCAATATATAATGGCAGCATTTATTTTGTATTGTGTTGCTTGTCAAATTTGATATCATTTTAAGCTATCAAAAATTAACCGAAAATCTGGAATATGTACGACTGCTTTCGTCTTAAGTTGAACATATAAATTGTAACGCAATTAAAAATGTTCAAATAATATAGGCAATCTATCACGTTGTACAAAGTAGGTAAGTCAAATCAATGAAAAAAAAAATTTAAATAAATCAATGTTAAAAAAGAATTTTCAAATATTTTAATAACTTGCCCCTTTGAAAAACATCTTAAAAGGGCTTCTCTTATTTACAATGATCCTCATCTCATATTGAATTTATATCCAATATTTTAAAATAGGTTTAATTGTATAAATAATTATGTACCTGGAGTTCTTCCAAAATTTGTTGTTTCTGAAAGATCTGTTCCTCTCGTGATGGCTTCTTCTCCTGTTGGGACAGAGATGAATCACTTTCAGTACCCATTGGATTCACTCGGACAGCTTTCTATAAATATAAAAAATAGATACATAAGCAAAATGCAAAAGAGAAGTTTTCGAGAGAAATTCAGTAATGAATATGTAACCAATAAAATGATCTTGTTCCACAAATACGAGTATAGATATTTTATTGTGCATAATATGAATATTGTGTGGCATAATTGTATTTTTACATAATATAATTGTATTTTTATTTTATCGAAATCTCAAACGATAGTATAAAATACAGGTTTTAAATTTTTGAAAGAACAAATAGAGATACAAATTATGTACGAGGGGGGGGACAATAAATATTTTCTTTCGTTTTCAACACTTCTTCTGGGGGTGTGTGCCCTTTTTATGCCACTGCATGGAATCCTGCTTCGACTCAGGCTCATAATGATGAACCCAAGTTTCATCTCCAGTAACAATTCAGCTCAAAATCTCATCTTTGTTATTTCTGCAGAGGTCCAAAAACTGTTGTGAACATTCGACGTGTTGTTGGCTTTGAAGTGAACCGTAAACCACTAACATCTCTTCCAAAATGATTTGAGGTGTTTTCCCTTGTTTTGTGAGAAACTTAATGATGGCGCGATACTCAATTTTCTCCATACTTGGGATATTATTAATGTTTGAAATACTCTCCCGATGATATCTTAAACAATACTGTCAAAATTAGACTAAAACTCGGTGAATATACTATAGTTCGGAAATTCTAGGATGAGTCCTGTGACAGCTCACAAATTTGTCCCAATACAACCTTATGTAATGTATTGACCTAAATAACTTGCTATTTATTAGAATTGAGATTTATATTAAAGTTGATAAAATAATTAAAATTACTGAACATCGTTACAATGTTGTATTGGGGCAAATTTGTGAGCTGTCACAGGACTCATCCTAAAGTTTCCGAACTATAATAATGAGTCATTATCGGAACATCCACATGCGCACTACAGTCCCCTCCCTTAACCCTTTCATTCCGCGAATTTATTGATCTCCTCTCATAAGAGAGTGCTGGAAAACTTTCAGGTGTTATTATGTCGTGAATATTCGAAAAATCTTATTTTTATGACTTCAATTCTCAAACATTAGGTCATATAAACAGATCCCCATTCATAAATATTGTCATACACTCTTCTCTTTCTGGTACTTATCTTACCTTCAGTCAAAATTATCCTACTTCTTTTCCATCCTCTCCCAGGTCTACCTTTTCATTGTTTTCCATTAATTTCATACATATATATATGTTTTAGTATTTTGTAACTCATTCCCCCAATGTGTTCAAACTATCACAATATTCCTTTCTGTCATAAATTATATTACCAGATATTCTTAATAAGGCACACTTTTCTACCACATCTATTCTCAAATCAGTCCATGCTCAATAACCACGTTTCTAGTGGTAATATAAACTCGAAGCTACAATTTTGCCTTTGAATTTTTCATCTTTCCATTCATTGTATACATCCATATTTATCACATCATGCCTTTTTTTTTGGCAGAGTGGACAGATAGCCAGTTGTGCTATGACACTTGGTTAAATTTTTATCAGGCTGGAAGCTAGATAAAACTCGTCCAAAAGTTCTCTTCACAGGTCTAAAAGGATATTTGGCAATTGAGTGATGTAAATTTTTGCACAATATCTATAAAAAATTAAACAAGCCATTGAATATGGAATTTCTAGACTTTCAAGATTTACCTGCGTAAGATCAGGTGGAGGCGGCAAGTGATGATCGGGCAAAGGGCAGGATGGGGGCAGTGTCCTAGATTTCCTGGGCACCGTCTTATGCTTGCCCGCTGAGCTTGCAGCCCCCATGGCAGCGACCACTTGCTGCTGCTGCTGTTGCAGCGCCTGGAGTTGTTGGAGCTGCAACTGTTGTTGTTGCTGCTGCTGTTGATGTTGCTGCTGCTGCTGCTGGGTTTGGAGTTGTTGCTGTTGCTGTTGTTGCTGTTGACCAACATTTGCTATTGGCGGAGATTCTGATCCGTCATTTTGAGGTGAAGCAAGGTACAAGAGGCCATCATTCCATCCTAATAAAAAGGAAAAGTAAATTAATTAAAATGAAAGAAGATGAATAGCATTTTGGATTTTTCATAAATAAGCACTGTACAAACTTGATAATTGTTGGTGTTTGATGTTTGAGTTCAAGAAAAATTTACGACAGACAACCAACAGTGGGAGTACTAAGAAAAATTTAGCAGTGCTTTTTTCTCAGATACAGCCCACATGCAACTCATGCCATGCAAGAAACTGTTTAACAGTGACCATGACAGACCAAATCATTCGCTAACTCCATGGTTTTATTATATAACCTTCCCAAATAATCAATAATATTTGTATATAAAATATTGTAACCAACATTTGGCATGTTTGAAGCTGATAAAGATTAAAAACTAATATGTGAAAGACTAAAATTTAAAATCATTTTATTATTATCCAGCAAAAATTCCAAATTACTGATCATGACTATGCCTTGAGAGGCTCAACATGCATCATGCTCTTTGGAAAATTTTGGAATGGTATGATTAACGAGGACATACCTTCCACATAATACTGCGCCTCCTCAGGGTTTCGCGGCAGAAGGTGGTGTGGGATGGGCACGAGGGGTTGCAGAGAGCGAGGGAAGCCCATGGGGGAGTACAGGGTGCTTGCCACGCCGCCCACCACTCCCTCCTCTCCCGCCGCACCGCCCACTACTCCACCGCCCACCTCCACTACTAAAAACACATGATTTAAAAAAATCTAGTTGTAAAGCAAAAGTTTTAAGTCAAAACAAATGATAAAGGAAAACATCGCATATCTGGACTGAAAAACCGGATTGAATGGTTTGGGTGCAGTTCAATTAAGTTATTCCGGGTTGCAATCAGTTGGGAGAGGGCAACTCTAGAAAATAATGTTAAAAAGGACTGAGTAAAAGGAGTATTTGAAGCCAACATGACATGGCTCCATTGTATTTCTGAGTGGATAAGTTTAGGGTCTGAGACAGCATTCATTCTACTAGGAGCATCAGCAGACCTTAATATATGTTGTACAAAAACTTTTGTATAGATTTTTTGCCCAATAAGAGCCACTAGGATAGGTACTATGATCGAGCATACAATTTGTTTCTGGAATCACCTTTCTTTTCTGGATTCCAGAAAATGACTACCTATATATTTTCAATGTGATACAGAGCAAAGTTGCAAATGGCGATAACTCTTAAAATTCATTAGATTTCACAATATAAAATAAAACGTCCATGGCCAAAAGTTGACACTACATTTGACATTTTTCATAAAATTATTTAAGTAAAATAAAATGTAAAATTTTCGTATCTCAAAATTTTGTTTTACATCTGAAAAATGGTCACATACTCGTACAAGGTGTCAACTAATGGCCATCAATAGAAGAGTTTCCGACATACCTCCTTGTCCCTGCAGCTGCAGCGGGGGTGGTGGAGGCGGGGGCGCAGGTGCCATCATGATGGAGTGGGGGTAGTCCAGCAGGCACTGCACCACAGCAGTATGCCCGCCCTTGGCAGCTTCGATCAGCATGGTGCTGTTGTCCTTCAGCTTATGGAAAGGATCGGCCGAATGTGCCAGCAGAAACTTCACAGTCTCCAGGTGGCCACCAGCGCAGGCTAGGCTGAGGGGAGTGTGATCATTGTTGGTCGTCGTTCGGTTCACTTGTGCTCGCTTACCCACCAGGAACTGGACAGTGCACAAGTGGCCTGCTCGGCACGCCTGTAGAAAAAACAACTCAAAATTAATTTCAAAGGTGTTAACAGTAATTTTGTGGGACTTTAGTAATTAAATATCTAGGTTTTAGTCACACGGATTATTATTATCACTAAGTACACTAGCAGCCAGGAACTGATACGTGTACCTGGTTTTCAATTTATTAATTGTCCATTACAAACTCGTTTAATCTCTAAAGGGCTATGGCTGTACGGTGTACGGAGAGCAAATATTTCCTCCGAGTATAGCTGTACATAATACGTCTCTTACAGCAACTCGATCAAAACAAAAAAGGGACACTATATATATGTGCATAATTTGTAATGTTTTTCGTATATCGTATCATACAAAAAAAATATATAAGATAAAATATGTGTAAATAAGATAAATTATTCATTTGTACTTATTTAATGAAATAAGGAAAATATTTATGCTCTCTCGAACAGTTATTTTTTTTAATTATGTATTCTAGATTTGGTGGTAATGATATTTCAAAAGTGCACCTAACATAACTTCAAAAATATTGGGTCTTAACATAAGTTGTGTCCGTTTTCTTCAATTTAAAAATGAGCACCAAAAGTAAAACAAAATGGTAAAAGTTGTATGTCATTTGAAAGAAAATTTTCTGCTCTACAAGATATTGTATTTGCTTTTACGTTACATATATTATTTTATGTGATTACAAGCCTTCAAAATGGAATGTCAAGTAGACGAATGTGAGCATTTTCGACACCTCCTTCTGTTTGCGTTCAATTGAGGGAATCAAGCTGCCAAAGCTGCTCGTGATATTTGCGAAGTATACGGTGAAGATGCTATGAATGAAAGGACAGCTCGTCAATGGTTTTTGAGTTTCAAAGATGGTAATTTTGACCTGAAAGACATGGAGCTTTCCGAACGACCAGTGGACTTCAATGAGGACCGCTTAAACTATATTATTCATGAAGATCCCCTTCAAACCACCGTAGAATTAGATGAGCATATGAAATGTAGTCACATGACTGTATACCGCCATCTTAAATCAATGGGAAAAGTCCAGAAGTTCGGCACTTGGGTTCCACATGTTTTGAGTGAAAACAACAAAAATCAACGTTCGACAATTTCTGCTGGTTTGCTCGCGCGTCATCGAGCTACGCATGGCCAAAAGAAAAGGTTCCTTTACCGAGTCATTACTGGTGATGAAAATTGGTTTGAAAATGGTGATGAAAAATGTTTGATGGTGATCTTCATGAATAATATGGTTTAAGCGGTCTTCATCGAAGTCCACTGGTCGTCTGGAACGCTCCATGTCTTTCAGGTAGAAATTACCATCTTTGAAACGCAAAAACCATCGATGAGCTGTCCTTTCATTCATAGCATCTTCACTGTACATTCGCAAATATTGCGAGCAGCTTTGGCAGCTTTATTCCCTCGATTGAACGTGAACAGAAGGAGGTGTCGAAAATGCTCACTTTTGTCTACGTGACATTCCATTTTGAAGGCTTGTAATAAAATAAAATAATATATGTAACGTAAAAGCAAACACAATATCTTTGCAGAGCAGAAAATTTTCTTTCGAATGACGTATAACATTTACCATTTTGTTTTACTTTTGGTGCTCATTTTTAAATTGGAAAAAAACGGACACAACTTATGTTATCACCTAATAGATGGATAGCGATGCAAGAAAAGGCTTTCCTGCGCCCACAATATCAAATGGGAATCTCGGTATTATTGGAATATTATAGAAAGCCAACTCCTCATTCATGAGGAGTTGGCTTTCTATAATATTCCAATAATACCGAGATTCCCATTTGATATTGTGGGCGCCTCAGTCAGTCTCTGTCTGCGCTTGCTTGCTGTTGATAGTAAGTTATGATTCGTATACAATATGTAGAATGATACATGTAGCATTCTCTATTAGTACAGTTATGTGGTATTCTCTAATCCACTAGTCAAGAAAACTCCAAACTGGACCAATTACCAATACTTGTTGATTTCAATTGATTTATCTGGACTTTGTTTCCTGCTGCAACATGCCTTTTAATATTAGTCTTTAATTTATTATGTCTTAAAAATTATTTCCCAAATAGCAAATTTCCTTAACTTCCTCAAATCACAGCAGGAATATTAAATTGTTTTCCAAGTGCAGATTACTTAAAATTCTCTATTTGAAATGACTAAATGTATTCTAGAAAATATTTTTCTCACCTTCATTAGAGGTGTCCTTCCTCCCTCGGACTCATGCTCGAGATCAGCCCCATACTGCAGCAGTAAATCTGCCACATCCGTGTGACCATTCTCAGCAGCATAGGTGAGTGCTGTGTCACCCGTCTGGGTCTGCGCGTGCACATCTGCGCCCCCCGCCTCCAACAAGTATCGCACTAGCTCCAAGTGACCCTCCTGCGCCGCCTCCATCAACGGAGTGGACGCGCCAAGCTCCATGTCTGCACCCGCCTTGATTAAGAAGTCCGCAACCTGATAAAATAAAACATTAGACTGATTGCAGTTCTACAGACACAAATCCAGATGACAAAATGACACTCTGAAGGTGATATTGATATTTTCGAGTCAGTGTCGTGGTCTACGGGTTAACATGCTTAGCACCCAGGTATCATGTATTTTATTCTAAAGGGTGTTTTTGTGCCAAAAAGAGCACTACCAAGACAAATGAATGGATGAAGATAATATAATGGAAAAAATCACCAGATTGATATGAAAATTTTGCAAAATTTGCCAATTTAATTCAAAGTATTTTTTAACAAAATTATTTATAGAAATTAAAGGCTTTTACATTAACATTGACAAAATTGTGCTTCTCACGGCAAGCAAATTTTACAATACTACATAGATTTTGTTTCAAATGTTAAATTAACAGTTTTATAAAGACACCTACCTCCAGAAAGCCTCCACAGCAAGCTAGTGTGAGCGCAGTCTCCTGTGTTTCATCCGTTTGTGAATTAATGCTAGCTCCCTGGCTCAGAAGTAGAGCCACCATCTCTTCGTGGCCTTCCCGCGCGGCCTCCATCAAGGGAGTATAGCCTTCATCGTTCACCTAAATTCAGAATTAACAGGAATGAAACATTAGCTATTATTTTGAAATGTCTGTATAAAGAATGAATACAATGAAATTAAATTACCCCATAACAATTGAGAACTGCCAAGTTATAAGCATCAGGCAATAGAAAGAAAATAAATTAATGCACTACAAAAATAATTCACAATCTTTATTCCAATAGGATATCATTGCCTCTTTTAACAATTCATTTTACAGTTACTAAGTATCTTCATATTTCTATTTATTTTTTGTATACACGCTTTCTATTACTTGTAATTTCATTTTTTTTTTAAATATGAATAAAAGAACAATCTGTGAATTTGAGTGTCTTATCTATGGAAATATGTGGAATAAAGGTCATATTCAGCAATCTCCCATTAGTGTTCCATGACATAAACAAAAAATATTGAACTAGGTATCTTAGCATTCATCTGAAAAGAATATATAATATTAACTTCTGTAGAGTGAAAAAGTTAGAGTTCAACTCCGAGATATTGCCAACTATCACAAAAACCTCAATAAAATTGAGACAAAAGATTAAGCAGGATAATTTAACACCATAATACTACTTTCAAAATCATAATTCTTATACAAATCCATTTTAAGCTAAAAATTAAGATAAACCATTTGTATCTAAGATACTTATTGAGAACATTTGCTGTATGAAAACAAAGTTATGCTACAATTTGATAAGTCTGAAAAATTAAGTTAGCCGAAGTAATAAAATGGCCACCCACAATACAATGTCCAGTGGCCCTACACAGTTGAAGAACAACTACTCATTACAGCTGATTAGTTCTGCTAAGACTTGACCCAGTTCCCAGCCAACTGGTAGAACTGGTCAACCATTGACAATAGCACATAAACAAAACTAAATGTTAACAAAAGTTATAAGAAGTTTTAAAACTTTTTATAAATAGATGGTAGTGGTACCATATTGATCTATTTTGACAATATTGATAGTATACTAAAATCCTCCCTTTAATTCCTCCTTAGTCTTCGCTCTTTAAATAATGCAGAAACTTTTAACTTCGTTTGCTGTTATATAAGTTTTTATAATTCATAATTTCCTTTTTGTTGATCTATTTTTGCTAATTTTAAGAAAATATGAAAACACTAATTACAAGTGCTTTATTCTCTTTTTCTTAAAAAATCATTTAAATGCTTTGAGTAAAAAATGAATTCAAATTAATCACTGAGATGATAGATGATAAGACTTCTTGTTCTGCTCTTTATTATCTAAAATATTTATTCAGAAACAGATAATTAAGTGCATTTTGACACTAAAACAAACTAAAATAATCACAAGTATCCTTCGTTATATGCAATTCTACCATTTCACTACAATATGATGTAAATAAAATATTTATTTTTTATAATTTGCTATCACCTGTAAGCGGGTTTTAAACATATGGACCACGAAAATTTAAAATTGCTACAATTGCAAAATATGGAATTCACAAATGAAGATCTCCTTGAAATGGTGAATAAAATGAATGATCAAGCCGAAGAGCCTTGTGTTACGCATGTCAAAGAACTTTCGATAAAACATATGGTTGAGTTGTTCAGCACATTGACAGGGCAATTAAAACCATTGAAAATAATTATCCTAATACAAATAGAAGCTTCAAAGTTGGCTGAGAAATTTGGAGTTCTTTAGGATGCTACAAAGAACTTTTAAATATCAGAAAAATTTCCTCTACCCTTCAAGTCTCGACAATTTTTTGAAAAATTAATTAATATTGACTACCTACCAATCCCAATTTTCAAGACATCAGAATAATGACCCAGATCAGCCAGACCCAGTTGATTCATTACCCAATTGAAAAAAATAAGCTATATAGGTCTTCTAATTTAAAAAAAAACATATTTTTTTGGTTTTATTCCTTTTGGAACCAATCACTATCTCACTCGGATTAAAATCTTGAAGCATGTTTCTAATTATGCGATTTTTCCTAGAACCAATGAATCGTGTAAGCCGAGGGATACCTATATAGATAATAGAATTCTGTTAAATTACCTCTTCAATGTTGGCTCCTCTCTCTATCAGCAACATGGCAAGCTCCACATGACCTCCACAGGCAGCTAGCGTAAGAGGACTCTCGAAGCTGTCTGTGGGCATGTTGACCTGGGAAGAGAGGAAAATCAAATAAATTATCTGTATATACAATATTTTGAATATCATGAATGTTCTCTATAAACTCAAAAAAAATATATTTCTTAATATGCATTTCCAAAGGTTGTGCATCCATTTTTCTTACTGAAGTTTCCAAATCCAGGGTTACTCTCTATTTCTAATTTCAGTTCCTACATTTCTGACAACTAATAGTTTGGTTTTTTATTATCAACAATTTTTCCAGGTTTTTTATGGCGACAGATGGTTGTCCTACGTCCTTCCATACTGTTTCTTATTTAGTGTGATATTACACCTTTTAAATTGTGTTAGACCAATACATGCAAAACAAGGCGTTTTAAAATTAAACAGACATTGAAATGGTCGGTAAAAAAAGAGGAAAAATACAAGATGTTGAGAAAAAATACAAGAAAGTGAGATTATGATTGGGAAAGAGTTGTATTATTATAGATTACATTCATATTCAAATAAACAATCATTCTAGTATTCTCCACATTTTCTCTTATTATGATTTGAATGGAAAAATCACAATAAGTCATAAATATCTGGAAGTTACCTGTGCCCCACTGTCCAAGAGTAGCCTCGCTACTTCCACGTGCCCATCCATGGATGCCTCCATGAGCGCCGTGTGCATCTCGTCTGTCTTGTGCTCTTGATCGGCACCAGCCGCCAGTAAGAAGCGTACCATGTCCAGATGTCCCTTGTAGCATGCCAGAGTTAACGCCGATTCTTTGAATTCGTTGGAGTGGGTATTGATACCCGCGCCATGCTCCAAAAGGATCTGTTGCAACATATAAACACAATTTACTCATTGAACTACATTCACGCCAATAAAGGAGAACATGTGGAAAACCTTTGCACATGTATAATGAAGAATAAGTCATAAAATACTGCTTCTTAAATAGTATCATAATATCAGATGAAGACTAAGAACCCTATGACTATTCTGTAACGTGTCATAAGTATTCTACGACTAAGTCATGGCGGATATAAATTTTATAGCTTTTTATGGATCAACTCTTGGTAAACTGAAAAACGTAAATGCTGCAATAATTTGATATTCTATTACAGCTAAGGTAGAGCTGGAGTTGGTTAGACCATGTATTGAGGATATTGCCTAGTAGCTAGTTCAGCTATGCTGTTTTATTGCTGACAAGGGACTTGACAAATTGGACAACGGACATGTTTTATTTTTTGTAATATTTTAAATCTGTCAAGAATAGTTCGAGTGCCCTTGAGGAGAGTCTGTTCTCTAAAGGGTGCTTTAAAAATTGTTCTTTTATTATTATTATTATTATTTACTCCATGTATGGAAGGAAATGGAAGACAAAAAGGAAAATGTTCAGACATTACAAAATTTTCACACAAACACAGGTTCAAAATGATTCTGTTAGCAACAGTGAAAGAAAGTTCTCATTGGAATTGGCTGATTGCCATAATATTTTGACACAAAGCATTAAACATGAATCACAAAGCAGAATAAAATATACTTTTTTTGACCCAAACAACTTCTATAGCAAATATGTTTTCATAAATAAATTTAGATTTCAATTAATTTTATAAGAACACTATACAGATTTACACAAAATAAATGTAGAAATGGAATGATAAAATGCAGCAATAGCTTTTATCACTCCTTCACAAGATGTTTTACCGACTTGATGGGAAAATGTGAGCTTTCTTACAATGTGATAATGCCTGTCTTTCAACCACTGGGTTCCGGGTTCGAGCCGAGTCTCGTTGGAACCCAATTTATTTTAAAAATTGGTTGCAATCAGATTTCAACAAAGGCCTCTTTAACTTTGTGGAACTCCATTTTAGAATATTTAACAATATATTACTTTGTTATTCCACTAATTATATTAATCCCCACTACACGTGTTTCTACCTCCTATTCCGAGGTTCTCTTCCAGCATAATGATTCCGGTTTGAGAGCAATGCTTATATATCAGACTGGTATCATGTTACTTTATTATGGACCACCCACAGCAAAAGTTTGTGGTATATTTACGGATATTTTATACAAATATTTCTTAGAATTCTAATTTCTAGCGGGGATTAATATAATTAGTGGAATAACAAAGTAATTTATTGTTAAATATCTTTCTGATTGGTTAGAAGAGATTGCCATGTGTCAATAAACAAAACCGCCAGGCTGTACTATATACAATGAAAGTGTAATACAATAAATAACTTGGATGTTTGATTTTCATAATTTACAGGTCTCAATGTTATTTTTCCCTACAGGAAGTGCTCCCTGGCACCATCTGATACCATGCCTGTGTGGGCAAAATAAAATAGTGATTCTGTCAATGGACTTATAATGTTGATGTTGATGAAAGTCTTATATTGTTGATTGAATTTGTTCACAGTATTTGATTTTTGTACATTTCCATGTTATACTATACATTGGTATTTTTATGTCATATTTTGAAAGATAAGTGTATCCTGATTTGTTAGTTTTTTTTGGAAGATGTTGATAAAATCTTTATTTTCATAATTGTTTCTGTGGGATGTCAAAGATACTTATAAGGATACTTAAAACATTCAGAGGTTCTAATAGTATTGAATCTACAATTAAGGAAAGTAGTGCAAAGTGGAGGGGTAAAAATAGCAAAATGAACAATACTCGAAGAGAGAAAATCTGAATCCTATGAAGACTATTTCAATTCCATAAAATATTAAAGCCAGGCTTAAAAAGTTTTTAAGTTGAAAAAGCATGTGAATTTCTTAGTTTCCCAAAGAAAACTACTGCACAATATTTATGAAACTAGGTTTTATTGAGAAAAGTTATATAAATGTTTACTTTTCCAACAAAAGCAAACGCAATTTATCAACAATCATTGAAATATAAATAGATCTGTCAAAAATAACAATGCTATCTGTAAGCGATCTATTATCAGTCATTAATCCAAAGAATATTGAGGCAAGTCTAGAAATTGTATTATGAAAAAAAAAATTAAATATGAGATTTTACTCCAACAAAATTGTATTGAAAAATAAAATCAATATTTTACAAAAGAATCTTGAATATTGTAGACAAATATTAATCAAAATTATAATCTAATATTCAATTAAAATTAGTTTTATACATTTCTACCAGCTTAAAAAAATTTTAATGCATTAACTGCATATGGCTTAAACTAACGAAACATTACTTCAATTAATTAAAAATAAAAAACTTTGTAAAGAAACAAACAAAAATATTTAACAAAAAATACAGTCTTACTCATTAAATAAAAACCAAATAAAAATATTATTCAACCTACATCAGAGATAGATCATAAATAAAACATAAAATGGCCTCTGAACAAGTTCATTCACTAAAATTTATTCAAACCCTGTAGACACGTTATCATAGATTAACATAAACAAAAATCAAATATTCAACAATTTGAATTCATTTATAGCCTTATCAGTTCGATTTATTAAATGATCAACAATTATTTATTAGGAAATAATGCTTTTTTTTAATGAATTGAAGTCAATACTAGAAATTCAGTCGCAATAAATAATGAAAAGTATGGCTGAGAATTCTTAGGAAAAATTTTATATTCAAGAAACCTTTGAAATTGATCCCCTTTTTACATCTAATGTGGAATATGAAATAATATTGTACAAACTTACTGGAATAGGAGTAATATCTGAATAAAATTATGTTAATTCTTATTGATTGAATGCAATTGTGGAAACATACATACAAATTGCTCATATATAGAAACTTTCATACTATTAGATACCAGAAAGTTCCTGCATTTTTCACTAAGTGAGCGCATCAGTTAGATGTAACCTAACCATAAATCGAAATGACATTTTATGTTTTATATAGACTGTGTTGATTCTAGTGTCTCACCCATTACGTGTTTTTCATTTGTTGACTCTTGCATTTAAAACGGCGAAAGAATTACTATTGGAACAATTTGGATGGTATATGAATTTCATAAAAAAAATCAGCTGGTAATAAAGTGAGTTTGCATACATGTTGACAAAGATTTTATAAAATTCGGCCAAGAAATTTGGGTATAATTGAGGGGGGCCTGTACTAGTTGACCTATAAAATAAGAGCAGTGAATTAGCAGAAATCAAATCCAAATTAATGATTTGAGAGCTGTCTAAAAGACTGGTGTTCCTGGTCGAGTGCCAGAACATGTGAAAAAAAATGGTATGGTCTGGAGAGGGGTTATTTGGATACCACATGATCTTACAAAAGAAAATAGTGGTTCAGGTAAACACATATACATCGCTCCAGATAAAACTTTCTGCTGGCCATTTTTTTAAATGTATTATTATGGGTGATGAAAAGTTGGTCCTCTAAAATAACAGAAAACATAGCAAACAAATCAGGCTGTCTCTAAATCAGATTACTAAGCCGATCCCTTAACCAACTTGACTGTGAAAATGACTCGACTCAATATTTTTGGTGAGAATATTAAATAATTGTTTATTTTTAAATATTAAAACTAGTGAAACTGTTACCTGAAACCTCTGTTAGGCATAACTGGATGAGTTGAATCAAGGAACAGTCAGAAATTGTAAACAGAAGCAGAGTTGTTCTTAAGGATGACAATGCATGGCCTCACATAGCTAAGTCGCGCCAAAAATTTAAGCATACTCGCCAAATATTGCACTATCTGACTACGATCTATTCCAATCTTTGAAACATTAAAATAAAACTATAAAAGATGTGATCAATGTTACAAGAACACTTGGAAACTATGATTCCTCAAAACTAAATTATTTTTATAAAAGAGGAATTTTTAGTCTGTCCAATAGATGGCAAAATGTCAAATAATTTAATAATGGAACATTTTTTTTTCTCTAATTTGATATTTACTTCATTACAAAAATTAATGAGCCTTCCGGTACATCTAATATCTCCTCATTTGTGAAAACATACATATAAAATGAGTTTACAAGATACAATAATTTCAAAATAATATATTTGAATGACATTCATTATCAGAAAACTCTATTCATTATCAGGCTGTGGATCAACCTGCACGAAGGTGTTCTGAAGTATTCCTAATGGAATGAAGAGGTTGTTCGATTATGATTATGCATTAACCTTTAAAAAATGGATAACAGGAAAATAGAAAAAATTGAGTACCTAAATATCTGGACAAGACACTACTTTAAATGGAATCACTATCTAGGTAGATACAATTGTAAGGATTGGAACTATTACAGAATACTTGTAATATATTATTGCTGAATTATTGAGTGAAATGGAATTGTCAAAAGCTACCTTAGCCACAGGTACATGTCCCGCAGAGGCTGCCTCCATGAGAGGGGTATGCCCATTCTCATTGTGGTCCTCCACATTGGCCCCAGCCTCTAGTAGTGCTGCCACCACTCCCTCGTGACCGCCAGCACACCCGTACATCAGCGGCGTGTTGCCTGCCAAACACATAAACATACATTAGGAATAATGTACAAAAACTGTGCATCATACTAAAATTTTTACAGGACCAACAACAAATATTCAAAAAACAATATTTAACTATCAGAGTTGATATCAAATTGTAGTAATGAACATTAAGGAACACTGATTTGATCCTCGATAGAGTACCAAAGGTTACAGCCCAAGGTTGTGTTGTCTCCTTACCATGCTCCTTAAGATGTCCACATCACAACTTCATTGTACTGTAGGGTACATTTACATTTATTCTTCTGGTGTCATTTAGTGACCAAAGATCACTCCAAGAGCGTCTCTGTTCGAATACATCTCTCAAAAAGTGTGAATTTTATCCTCATGAGTGCTTCCAAGCCATTAGCCTACATTGCAGAAGTGTATCACATGCTATAGGGCCAATTTGAATTAATGTATGGTATAGGATATCAAAAGTCCAAATGAATTTGTATTTCTCTTCTGTAAAAAATAATGGCATGGACATAAATGGGGTTCAAAAAAATTATAAACCATTTTTATCACTTAGTGAATGATACACTGACCAACAAAGCTTAAACTGATCCACCATTTATAATGCACATAACAATAGGTTCATTTCACATAATTATTTAATTAAAAATAAAGCCAAAAATTAGAAACACAATATTTTGTTTTTTTTTTCAGTAATCACTTTGCAAAATCTATATAGACAATCAAATTTTAAATACCCATCAAAAAACTCAATTGTGCGTTTCAGCTTATGATGTATAAACTACATGTTTAAAATTTTCAATATAATATTCTACAAAATTAATCTCAGCTTAGCAGTCAAAATTAGTTTAGGCATTGATTTCTTCAGTATATTGATAGTATGATTCCAGTAACTGTCTTTGTGTTAATTCCACAGGAAGTATAAAAAAAAACACAGTACCAAAATGTGAATCAGTTAATAAAAACATTGGTAAATTTTCAAAAAATGCTGTTGAAAATTAATAAATGTAAAAAGATTGTTTATTAATGTAATAAAATATGCCAAAGGTACAATGATCCTGGTGAATAATCTGGACTGGACTACCTATAGAGCAAGTCTACAGTTTCAAATACCTAGGAAACCTCATGACCTTGATCCAGATCAAGTTAGATGCCAAATTGAATTAACACATACAGTATTTCTCAAGATATCAGTTTTCTACAATGATAACTTTATTCTTAAACTTGAGCAATGTATGATTAAGTGCTATATATGTGTTGAGACATGGGCCATGAAGACCAGAATACAAAATAAGTTAGAATCATTTGTAATGTAGATTATCGGACAATGCTCAGATTTCTCAGTAACATCAATCTCAAACACAGAGGTACTTGACCAAGCAGGTAAAGAACCTGAGTTTTTAAATACCATAAAATGGCGATGATTGCCAATCTGGGTCATTTATTAAGAGGAAAATAATGACATTTCCAAAAATTAATATTGATGGGCAAAATCGAGTCGACGCGGAATTAGTAGAAGGTGCCTTGTCTAGGTTACGTATTAAGATAGTTGAGGAACTGTTCCATGCTGCCCAAGAGTGATGGCCAATGTCAGAAAGAACGGGCACGGCACACGAAGAAGAATATAAATTTCAAATAATAGTTTGAAAACCAAAACAATACTAAAAATCTCATAGTGAAGTCTCCCTCATGCCAAAATCCCACATTGATGGTTACACCCACAACAGGAAAAACCTTGAAAATATCGATGTATTGACGAATGTGGAAATTTAAAGATACACAATAACTGCTTATAATTTAGCAAGCAGTTTCGATTGTGAAGAACAGATATATTCAATAAGATTTATAACTTACCAGATGATGACTGGGCATTGACATCAGCCCCGTGAGAAATGAGCAGCCGCACAATGTCCTGGTGGCCTGCACTAGCGGCCTCCATGAGCGGCGTGCAGTCCCCCTTGATGCCACGATCCTCCACATTGGCGTGCATCGCTAGCAAAACCTGGGGAGCCAATACACAACAGTAAATAACATTTCTTAAATCATTAAGATGACAAGAGTTGAACACTGAGTGCTTATGATGGGCTTGTTGGGGCTTATGGTTAGCAATTAATGTTCCCAGGTGACTATTTTTAGTTTCATCAGAATATTATATATGTTACCAGCTGACTAGTTTTAGTTTCATCTCTATCAGAAGCTTATTAGCTGCTTCACATAAATTCTAAGGAGGTAACAAAAAATAATGCTATACAATCAGCCCAACAAAAGACTGCAGTAGCTTGGACCTAAAATAACTTATATAATAAACCAATTCATGCTGATTTTCTGCATTAAAAGGATGAACTAACAATGCTGGTTTTACCTATCAATCATGAATAGTAATAGTTTAATAAATATTTGGTAAATAAAAATATACGCCATACATTTGAGCTAAATAGCAAATAAAGTTATACAAAAAATACAACTGAATTCAACCTATTACTGCACATTAAGCTAACATGTAATATTTCTCAATATATACATTTTACACTTTCTGGCAGCCATTGAAACTACTACATCCAACAAATTATTAATCCAATTACTGACCAATTCTGGTAAAATTAAATATTAAAATAAAATAAAATATTATTATAATACCAGTTTCTATATACAGGGAAAACACATATTTAAGCATAAAAATCTATAATACTGAGAAATAAATTAAAGTGTGATTTTTGACAGGAAGATATTTCTAAGACTTATTAGTTTTATAAGACTTTTTATCATAATAAAAAATCATAAACATTAATTAAGATACATGTAGGTGCCCAGTTTACTGAGTTAAGAAAAAAAACAAGATGATATTGTTTTTCTGCCATAATACGAGGCGTATCCAGAAAGTAAGTGTACTGAGGCTCTCACGACCGGGTGGATTTTATTTTCGACATGTTGGCTACACTTCCGTGTAGCCTGACCCTTCTCCTCCACGAGACCGGTTTGAGGTCAGTACGTTGAGAAGTGTCGACGCGACAACACGTTTCGTGAAAAATGTCAAACCAGTCTCCCGCCAAGTGCGAAATTTTGTAAAAAGGCAAGAGTTTTTGAGGCGCTGCAAACTCCATGGAGATGAATTTCTCCGCTCCATCGTTACTGGAGATGAAGCTTGGGTTGCACACTACACGCCTGAAACCAAAAGGCAGTCTCAACAGTGGTGTCACACCTCTTCACCCTCCACCAAAAAGTTCAAAACCACAATTTCAGCCAAGAAAATCATGGCATCCGTGTTTTGGGACTGTCAAGGCATAATTTTAATTAAATATATGCCTCAAGGGGAGACCATCAACTCTGCAAGATACTGTGAGACCCTAAAAAAATTGCGGAGGGCGATTCAGAACAAGAGGAGAGGCATGCTGACAAAGGGAGTCTGCCTGCTGCACGACAATGCAAGACCACACACGGCCAACGCCACGAAGGAATTGCTCGCCTCGTTTAAATGGGATGTCCTGAACCATCCCGCGCATTCCCCTGACCTAGCACCTTCAGATTACTATCTCTTTACCTCCCTGAAGCTGCACATGGGTGGAAAAAGGTTTTCAACCGACGAGGTAAAGGAGGACGTGGAGAAGTGGACGGAGGAGTTGGCGGGAAACTACTTCGAGGAAGGCATCAAAAAGTTGATACCCCGCTTCACCACCTGCATTGAGAGGAATGGCGACTATGTCGAAAAATAGCTTACATATGTACTACGGTAACCACGTAATTTTTTTGTTTAAATAAAAAAAATTGTAACCTACAAAAATTCAGTACACTTAGTTTCTGGATATGCCTCGTACATCAATGGGATAAATTTATTTAGTGTAAAAAAAATAAAATTCAGTTCAATTACACATAACCATTTTTATTTTAAATTTACAAGCATATGCAAAGAACGGCAGACTGAGAAGATAAAAATTTAGTTATGCAATAAAAAACCAAAAAATATGTTTTTTTGAGATACACAATAACCATACCACAATAATGAATTTTTATCCTCAGTGAGATACAAGCAAAAGCCTAGTTTACTGGGAATACAACAAATGAATGGCAACAAAACCAGATCCATTAAAATTGTATGTCCAAATAAAATTACCTGTCGTTTTTTCGCAAATTATGTATATTTATTGTCATGTGTAATAATAAATAAATAAAATATGTTGAGTCAGAGAAATGTGAGTTATAAAAGAAATGTAATCCATACACACATACATACCAACAACATTGTTTTCTCAAATACACAAACAACATAATGTTCATATAATCGTATAATTTTTTTTGTATTATAGTTTATGTGTATAAGGATGTAATGTGAAAAAACATTTCCGCCCTAGAGGCCAGGCTCGCCCCCCTATTAATGGAGTGTATCTCGATTGGGAGGATGTTATGGATTAGTCCAGAGCTTTTACAGCGTATATCTCTCAAATATATTTTCTTTTCCATTGCCTTAACATATATGTGTCGTTTCAGGATATATATTTGCGCAATACATTGCTATCAATAAACATAATATTTATATATTCATAAAACAGTTAAAATGTGAATGAATTTTATTCTTATATATGTTCATTTAAAGACAGTCCAAATGGACAACTATATTTAATACCTCTTCCCTAACCTTTATAATACACTGAAAATATTCAGTAAGATTCATGTGATTAGTCTTCCAAACAATTTCCTGGTAAGCTTGAGACTGTCAAGGCCTGAATCATTTGAAACCCAGAAAAATCTTGAATACAATGAAAGATATGCATATTTGACATAAATAATTATGTATGTTCCATACGTGGAGGTCCAATAACACATGCAACAAAGTAATTAAAACTATATTATCGAGTTTTTAATGGTTGCAAAGAGAATAGAGCATCTAACACAAATAATTAAAACATAGACATATGAGAACACAGAATAATAGAAGCAATTTGATACATGATAATATTTGAGTCAAATTACTAATATAAGCTATAAATAAAAATGAGCAACTATAAAATGATCTAATCTGCAAATTTTTTTTACTAGCAAGGAGATACGTTTTTGTGGATTATTTCTTTTTTATTTCTGGTTGATTTAAAAGTAATTAATATTCTAGAAATTTCTCCCACACACCTTCTTACCAATATTTTACACTCGTACACCTTATACGACTCCTACGATTTCTGACTTTTTAAATTTCCTTCTTTCAACTGGATCTAACAATACTTTTCTTGGTCTTTCTCTACCCCCTACATTAATTTTGTTAGATTTTCTTCATATTTATTCATTTCTCATGACCAAACCATCTCAGTGCTCTTCTACATCTTACTCAACACATCAGTCTTAGGTTCACATTTTACCTCTAATTACTTAATTCCGTATTCTGACTATTATTTTGGCTGATTTTGATACCATCCAGTTCAAGGATATATGTCTTAGTACCCCATAGACTTCGTTTCTTATCGCTACAAGTTGTTCAATATCCCTCGTAATTGTTCCATCAACGGAAAAAATACTACCTAGACAGCAGAATTCTTCAACTTACTGGAATCTTTCAATTCACCCATATATCATATTTACTTTTCCTTTCACATTTTTCTATCACCATCTTTAGCTTTCGCAACATTCATTCTCAGATCTTCCTCTTAACATCTCTCATAAAATTTGCTTATCAGACGTAATTCATCCTCATTATCCGCTAACAATATCATGTCATCAGCATACAGCAATCCGCACACATTCCTATTCAACACTTGAATGCCACCCATTGACCTCTGTAGTTCCTTCATACAAAAATGTATGTCATTTTGAAACAACATGGGTAACACGACACATTCTTGCTTTACCCCTTTTGAAATATCAAACCACTAAGTCAAGACACCGTTCACTCTATGCTGTACTTTCAGCATATTATGACGCAATACCAAGTATTAATTTACATTCAACACCATATTCATTCAGTATCTCCCATAACTCCTTAACAGTAATCTATAAGTAATGTATTGGGAGTTATGGTGTGAAAGAGAACTGAGCATAGTAATACTTCCACTAACCAATGATATAACAAAAAGCTGAGTAATTAATATACAACTACAGTTGATCTAAACCAGAAGTAAGGTTATAGTTGTGGTCAGAAAGAAGATTTGCTTAATAATTACCTATCAAATAATAACTATAATTTTATATTTTAAAAATGTCATACAGGGCCGAGGAATAAAGCAATCTTAAAAATGAGTAAATACCTGGGCAAGTTCGTAATATCCTGCACTGCAGGCTAATGAAAGAAGACTCTCCCCCTCCTCGGTGGTCTCGTGCACCGAGCGTCCTTCAGTGAGCAACTTGCGAACAGTGCCCACGTCCCCGTCTGAACAGGCTTCTGCTAAACTTGGTGCAGCCTCGTTACCAACTCTGCACACACACCAACATTATAGAACAATTTACTCTAAATTTAGTTGATAATATTTTTGTAGTAAATAACCAAGTAATGCCAACATTCGTAAATATTTTTAACCCTTTCTACTCCGTTTGGCGACAATATGTGGACATGGTAAATTCTTCTGTAACTCAGTTGGTGACTATAGGTCGCCATAATGAACATTTGTATTGTTTACCCTTAAAAAAGGTCTAGGTACCTATTAAAGCAGGTATAAACACTATCAGTTTTGCAAGGTCATTGCTACCATTCAGATGCATTCATGTTATAAAGTATTGTACAGTAGGTGTAAAAATAAGTTTTTTTTTCATCCTTAAAAATGGAAGAAAATTTCGAACTAAGTGAGAGTGAAGATGAGTTTATTTTCAGTATGTATGGTGACAAAAAAAATGAAACTATGTTAGAAACAAGTGATAATCAGAGTTCTAGTGGGTAATTGGTAACAGAGAAACCAGCCATGGTACTGAACTACACGAAATCTATGGGCGAAGTGGACCGTGCAGACCAATATGCATCCACATACTGCTTCCTTAGAAAATCTTTGAAGGAGAAAACTTTTTTTCTGGGGGATGGAATTGTGTTCAATTAATGCTTACATCATACACAAAACTATAAAATTAAAAATTAATGAAAAACCTTTGAATCACTTGAAATTTATAAAACTCCTGGTAGGCCAGCTAGTTGGAGACTTTCGTGAGCCTCGAAGTAGGCCATCTACTTCGTTTGAAGTACGACTGGATGGTAAACTGCACGTTTTGCGGAAAGGATCGAAGAGGGACTGTGTGGTGTGCTCACAGAGGAACAAAAAAGGGCAAAGACACGAAACATATGAGTACTGTGACACTTGTCCTGGAAAACCTAGGATGAATTTATATTTTTTTTCAGATATCATACTATGAACAATTATAAAATTTAAAAATATTTACATATTGTTATTTTGCCTAAATAAATATGTCTAAAATCTACCATTTTTGCTTGAATGTCATACAAAAAAAATCCGAAGTTGAAAGGTTTAAATTCAAAAGATTGAAAAATTATTTCGTGATGCACTCAATTTCGCTCATATAGACTTCAACATCCACAAATAAATTATGTTTATATGAGATATCATGTGGATTCGAGTTATTGAGGATGATTTTAAAAAGAAGATTGACAAAAAAAATCTGAAGGCATAGTCATCTTATCATGTAAATTGATCCTAGCTCATAATGCCGCCATTTGGACAGCACTAACTGTTTCACAAATCAAGTCATGGAATAGTATAGGAAGATAAAGGAATTTTAGAAATTGAAGAAATAGGTGGAAACTGTTCTAAGTGTGCAATGTCGACTTACCCCTTATCGGTGGTGTGTCTGGTCGGTTGGTCAGTGCGCATACGCGTAAGGGCAGCAGCTGCCTCATCCAATGCGCAAGACACCGAGGATGTTAACCGCCGCAGCACTTCAGGGTCTGCCAGATGTTTCCCGTCGCCTGTTGATAGTTTTCCTATACCTGTAATAAAAAAACCATTGAGATACTCATTTTACAATACAGCAATTTATATTAAATACAACATTCACAATACTAACTATAAAAAAGAATGCATAAAATAAATCAATTTTGATCATGAAATAAATTCATTGTGTTTAAATATTATAATATAAAGTTACAATGAAACCTTCGATTCAAACCCTTTTAGACCTTAAACTAACCCAACGTTCTACAAAAATTCACATATCTTATAGAATTCTTATAGAATTTGATCTTCTGACACATGATAAACAATCTCATCTACGAAAACTATAATATAAAAATTTCCTTTTCCTATTTACTTTAATTGTGAATATATTTTACAGAAGAATGGTCAAATAGGAAAAAAAATTAATGCTTATAAAGTAAATAATATTGCTATAATATATAATCATGGGTTCCACCAACATTTAAATATTAATAACCACAAAGAACAATAAACACAATTATAAAAGAACTAATTTATTTTGGTTACTATAGCTTAAAAACAAATTGTTGAATTATTTTTTTAAATGTAATAAAAATAAATACAATTGAAAAAGTCAAAGATTCAATATGAATCATGAATGAAAGAATCAACCTCAATATAAAAATGATTTGTGTTGCAATAATTTGTATGAAATACTGTATTCTCTTAATGAATGTGTGTAAAGCAAGAATGTTTGCTTGCTTGTGGCCAGTTATTAATGTCAGTATAAATGTTGGTTTCTACACGATCATATGTCCTGTAATGAAACTAACTAGACATATCTATCTGATTATGTCACATAATTTAATTAATAATATTTATACAAAAAAAACATGTAATCATAACTAAGAATTATAATAAGATAAAATGCAATAGAAGGGTATGGTCCATAATGACAGAGTGTAAATGGGAGAAAATATGGTATACTGGGGCCTAAAAAAATATTGTCTCCCAGCCACATTCTTCAATATGAGTGAATCTATAATTTTGATATGTTGAAGGGTATAAGAAAGAAGAACCATATTGGAAACATAGATGACTTTTTTCTCTTATATTGTGGAATCAAGAAAAAAAGATTTATGTTTACTAAGAACAGTTTTCTAACAAGACTTTTCATATTTTTTAAAACAAGTATTGATTGAACTGAACTTTTTGTAGCAAAAAAAATAGAAATACAGAAATTCCCATATATTTTCTTATTTATAATCATTATCTATAATTTCTAACACAATATTGTGTTTTTAGGTCATTGAGAGATAAAAGTGGGGAAGATAAATAAAATCTTCCAATCCATGGTCAGCAAATGTAACTCAGTTTTCATAACATTATGAAGCATGGTTTGATATTCAACTATCATAAAAACAAATGTATAAGAAAA
Source organism: Odontocerum albicorne (assembly GCA_949825065.1). NCBI lineage: Eukaryota > Metazoa > Arthropoda > Insecta > Trichoptera > Odontoceridae > Odontocerum > Odontocerum albicorne. The sequence goes on from OX463850.1 coordinate 13,952,111, forward strand.
ACTTATTGCAGAACTAAACTGAACATTTTTTTTTGTTTATTTTAAATTTATTGCATACCATTTTTTAAGGCACAATAGAGGAACGAGGAAAGTTAATTGGAGACATCTTGCATCTGGGTTAACTCAACTAGCCATTTTGAACTTTTGGGGTAGACAGAGAGGACAGATCTCCGTGACTTCTATCCATGCATAAGGCTTTCGCCTCGTCCACACCCATACATGCTCTCCTGTTTCTGATACTTCTTACCTTCTTTCAGTTAAAATTTCTCAACAATCTCCTTTCACTCCTTTCTCGGTCTACCTCTTCCTCGCTCTCCATTCATTTCAGACATAACAAGTAATTATCCCTAAGTGGCCAGACCATCTCAAGATTCCTTTCTACTTACAACATCCATCTCTAACAAAAAGTTATCCTTCATCTGATTCTTTTATTTTATCAAACATAGTAATACCAGATATTCTACTCAAGCCGCGCATTTCTAGCTCGCTTCCTTTCAATGCCAAGGTCATGGAACTTATCTTACATCATTATTTAGCCTTAATAATCTAGATATCTATCCAAGTGTTTAAGGCTAAAGGCAGTGTTTCCAGTGTGATGAAAAGTTAACTTTTTATTTATTATGGACATTCTGTTTTTATATATCTTAATTTCTGTCTTCCCTACGCCTGAATTTTATCAAAGGACAAACTAAAAAAAGACAATTATGTCACTCTTAATCAATTGTACATTTAGAATTTTTTTTTAATATAAGTTTATAAATAATTCTCAATGGTATTGAAATTCAAGGCATTCGTTATATTGGCCAGGTACACGAGACAAAAATAAATTTGCTTGTATCGAACCAAGACTACTTGCTGCTGTACACATGAGCAATGCTTGGACTATGCCCCTCCTCCAGTTGGAAACTTCAAAAGTTGCTTGTAGGTCACATGGAACATTCATTGGTCACTCACTAGATAACTGTATTTATTTAATATCTGATCAACTGCTTGAAAGTTTTACAACTTTAATTTTCAATGTGACTGACTTTTCACCAGTAAAATGTATTTATACAATACAATAAAGTCCAGTAGACATGCAATATTCCTTTAATGAAATTCGAACTTGGGCATTTTTCTGAATTTGACATGTTATTAAAGAAATGTTGATACATTTTTCACTAAATATTTATACACAATATTATTACAAATCATAGTAATAAAACGTCACATGGCACGCTTGTAGCGCTAAACTGTTTAGTTGTGAACAGATATTGGATAAAATTAGATGACAAAAATTGCTCTATCTACCATACTTTTTCCATAATGAAATTTAATTTTAATTTACTAACAGTATAGTCACATAATCACGACACAAATGGCAATAATGAACTGCACAAGTCACATAACTATGGCATCAAGGTGATTTTCTGGACCATTAAAACCGATTTTAGACCATTGGATCACAAAAATACAACATTGCCGAATGAGCGGTATCTGATAATTGCTGTCTTTTCAACATATGAATCGTTTTATAATTTCGCTTTATGCACGGGAGTTGCATATACATATATCTTGTCATAAATTCTATTACAAAGTGTTTGGATTATAATAAAAAAACAGTGCATCTTACAAATGTTTTATTATATTGGCAGACTTACACACATGTCATCTTAAATGAAAACACACATCTTATTCAAAATGTCCTCCCCTAACCTTCACACAGGCCTTTAAACGTGACGGCCAATCGTCAATGGCAGTACGCACCATGTCCATTGGAAAATTGTCCACTGCTTTCTTCAATGATTGTTTCCGATTTTCCAAATTTGGTTGTCGTCTGCTACAGATCATGTTCTCCAACACTGACCACGATTTGTAGTCCAGTGGATTTAAATCTGGGCTTCCAGAAGACCAATCTTCAGCTCTAATAAACTCTGGTGTATGAATTTGCCTTGTGGGCTGGAGCAGAATATTGTTGAAAGATACAATGACCTGAATTAAACATGGTCTCATTAAGAGGCTTGACGACCTTCTCCAAAATGTCATTTTGGTATGAATTTGCACTTGTCTTCACACCCTGAGCACAAAAATGTAGTTCAGTAACCCCTTCGTATGAGACACCCAACAAAACCATTACAGATGCTGGATGATGACCTTTCTGAACTCTATGAATGACTTGAGCGGCCTCTCGAGAGCTATGTGCGTACACCCGATCATTTTGCTTATTATAATTTTCTTCAATGTTTAAACTTTTTTCATCGGAAAATAGGATTTTGTGATGCATATTGTTTGCGTATCGGTGAATCAGTTGTTTAGGTCTGGTCTTCCTGATGTCCCTCAAAGATGGAGTAAGGAAGTGTCCAGTGCTTCTCCGGTAAGCCCCCATATTAAGGTCCGATTTGATAATACGAGACATACTCCGTGTCGAAATACGCATCTCCCTGGACATGATTTTTTGTTTGCGGAGTAGATTTCTACGGATTTTGTTACTCACAGCTTTGATGACTGCTGGAGTTCTTACGATTCGCGGTCGACCACTTCTTTGCCGATCATCAAGATCTTGAGTATCTTTGAATTGATTAATAGTATGATATACAAACTGACGATTGACACCCAAAGATATTAAAAATGTCTCCCGGCGTCTTCCCAACTTTATGTAACGCAGTTACAGGGAAAGGTTTTCTTTTTCACCCCACTCCATGTTTACTGGTCAATATTCAGTAACTAACTGATTATAGCAATACCACAAGGGATGGAGGATTACCTAAAAAAAGGTTTTAGGTTTCTACCTGCTATTGTTTAGATGATGTGTCTGAATTTGTGTAACAATATTTATGGCAGGACTAGGTACATATACATATACATATACACATACATATACATACATATATGAATCAAAATACAACTACCTCTAAGCCCTAATGAAAGGATGCAATATCTTGAACACTCAATCACGCTTCTCACTTTGGAAGACTGGCAAATGTTGCTAACAGAATAAAGGACTAGACAAGCTTGTTCGAGACAAACTCTTTGTAGGTATCAAAATTTTATATAATACACCAGGAATGACTAACGCAACCATCAACATAATCCCTACAACATCCTTGAAAGATGAAACTAACAAGGAGTGAATGAAACAACTCAATAGAAGATGTGCCATAGAGAGAGAGTGAGTCATGACAATCAAATTAATGGACGCTTATAGCATTCACTGTGTACTCTGTAATGGAGCTTGCAACAGAGGGTCATGGTAAAAGGAAACATACCAACCAGTTAATGTGTTACAATGAACAAAAGCAAAGATAACAGAGCATCGTGTGTTTTGGTTGAGATTTTCAAAAACTATGATGTAAAATATCAACCAAAACCAACTTCGAAGTAAAAAGCATTGTTTTCATGAAATTTGGTCAACAAATGATGCTTTTGTTCGAAATTTCATTATTTAAATATGAAATAATTTAATTTTGCTTTTGTAAAATGAATAATAATATGCTACAGGCACTAAGGTCGTACAGTTGATGCAAGAGACGAATTTCTCGTTATTTCGAAACTCATCACTTTTTTAAACATCGTAATACTCTTTTTCCATTCTCAGGATAAAAGTAAGATAAATGTTGTAGAGATGTATGCCCTAAAGAAATTTTTTGAAGTATCAATGTATGTAAGAAGGTGGAATGAAGATATTAGAAATGAACACATGGACAAAATTGATGTTTTGAGACGAAAAAAGGAGATTTAAGATGATTTGTGGATGTGGAGAGACTGAATGATGAAAGAATGAGTATACAAGACTAAACAAGTATACAAGTCATAAACGCAAGGTGTGCATGGAAGAGGTAGACTGAGGAAAATGTAGCTGGACCAAATGGACCAGATTTTGAAGATTAAGTAAGAAGTATGATCACAAGATTGTGCATGACGAGATGTGTGAATGTGGAAGAGGCGAAAGTTGGGTTTGGATAAAAAAAAGTTTGGAGATCTGTTCTCTCTGCCTACCCCACAAGCGATATGGCGTGATGTATGTAGCACCCTAATAGACATCAATTTTAAAAGCTTTTTAAAACATTGTCAAAATCTTGAATTTGTTCCATTTTTATCCTTGCCAAGAAACAATCAACCATATAAAGCATGCAATTGCCAATGTATTGCAAAAATGAAACAAAACATATTTTGAAAACCATATTGATAGAGAAGTAAACACAACACACACGTAAGGACAAAGAATGCTTTGTTACTGAGATATACGAGTATGTAGGTACATGTTACAAAAATCTCAATGAACACTTCTTCCCAGTTGTTGGAAATGGTCCAAGTTTTTATCTACCTAACTAATAGTAGTAAACTGAGAGAAACCAACTAAATATAATAGAATATATATTTTGAAGGTGAATGGATAAAATGTTCCTTGAAAAGATTTAATAAAGCATATGGATACTAAAATATCCATTTAGTTCACTACTGTTTAAATTAACTTTATATTATGAACGAGATATGCGAAATTCGATCTATATTCCCACTAAAATCCACATTTGATTGAAAATTAGTTCGTGCAATGGATAATTTGGTTGTTAAAATAACCTCTAAATGTTGACACTTCTTTCTATGAAAGTTTTAATGATACTCATACAAATATAAAGTTGACAATTTATTAAGTTTTTACTCAATTAACAATTATTTAACTGAAAATTAAATAAATATAATACAGTATTCTACTTTTCTGTATTATATGAAAAACATTCCAACTCTTAAAACTTCTATATTTTTCTAAATTAAGGTCTGTCAACACCAAAGTTATGTTTAGTTTAGTCAAATTCATTCTCTTAAATTTAAAAAAAATTATTTTAAACTTCAGGAAGTTTGCCACTCAAAGTTTGGCTTTAAGATAGTTGGAAAGTCCAATATTAAATATGAGCAAATCATACATTTGAAAACTCTGTATGACTTCCTTGACCTATTTGATAAACGCCTGTCTTCCAAACCAGGAGTTGCGGGTTCAATTCCCATTGGAACCCAGACTTTTTAAAAAATAATTCCAGTCTGCTATTCACTTACGTAAATACCTGACTGGAATTAGCACTTTAACATGTTTCTGGTTAATTGGAAGAAATTGCTACATGGCAAAAAGCCTGCCACGTTACGCTATATATAATATAATGAAATTTTAATACAATACTAATTTCTCAACTTTTTTAACAATCAAAACTGGTAGAATCATTTGACACAAAAAAAGGGATTACACTATCAATTGATCAATAAAAACCTTTGTGATTAAAAATAATTATGAAGTTTTTGAAACAGTTTATATTGCAGTACTCATATTTCCAACTATATCAATTGCTATGAAGTTGTGTTCCTATAGAAACTATTAGGATATTTTTGTAACATGGATGCAGCATGTATCATAAAGTCTATATACCTACTAGGAGGGGACAAGGTTATATGATAACACCCCTGAATTATCAATAATATTTTATTTGAACTGTAAAGTTACCATAATCACCAAGTCATTCCTTAATTAAACTTAGTTGAATGCAAAAAATATCGAAACATGTTTTAATGACTGATTTTACTCAGATGATCTAGAATGTTGCACAATCTGAAATACGTAACAAAAATCTGCCGGATACAATTGTTGATAACGAATAATAAGATAATTTAAGTAGCATCGTTTAGTTTGTTGCCTCACCTTATCCACAAAACATTGTCCGTTATATTTGTTTAATTTTCTTGTCAATTTTATTTATTTTACACTGGTAACACCCAGCACATCAAAATCATATCAGAAATATTAAATTAGAAACAGTAATGTTATAATGCAGGACTGGCCAACCCACGACCCGCTGAGCCCTTATGTGGGGTCTGCGGTCATATATGACGAATTGTTTTTTTTACCATACAAATATATTTAGGAATTAATAAGAATTTTAAGTCATTGTATTACCATACAAATACATTTTGTTGGTTCAATACATGTTTTCTCTTCATATCTAGTTGTAGTATCTTTTTTTTTTCAGATTTACACTGATTGAACACTGTGTACCTCTGCATCCAAATCAATCACAAAAAAAATTATAAGTACGAATTTCATTGCAAAGCCAGATATTGAAAAAAATATTGGAACAAAATTTGCAATTATTCTTATTTATGTGCGGCCCATGGGGCAATTTGGGTTAGCCAGGCCTGTTATAATATAATTGAAGTCACCTTATTATTTGCCCTGCTTGTTATGTACTAGGCTTTAAGTATTCAAATGAAATGTTGATCTTACATATATCTGTATGAAAATAATAGTAATAGAATGTTGGGCATGTATGTAAATGAAGTCACATTACTAGCATTATTTGTTATATACTAAGCTTTTAGTGTTCAGATTAAATATTGCTGTAATGTATCTATCTGTATGAAAAATTGTGGAATTTTGGGCATTATCCATGTGCACTGTTTGTATGAGGAAATCAGACTGAGGAAAGAATGGAAGGAAATAACTGGAGAAGTTTTTACTAATTTAATTTTAAGTATGAGAAACAGAAAAGCATGTATGAAGAAATGTAAGGCATACAAATAAGGCAAACGCAGTGTGTGAGGATTGAAAGGACTGGTGATCGGTTGTTCCCTTTGCCTTGTCCAGAAGGGGCATGACGTGATGGTATGTAACTATAGCTTATAGTACAGGAGAATAGTCTTACCAGCTGCTTCTAACAAAGCCTCTAATCGAGCCTGTGTCTCAGGATCGACAGTTCTATCCGAGTCATCTTGTGTGATGAGGAACTTGGAATTATCACTGGCAACAGCCCCACCCTCCGATCCCTCGCCGTCTTCATCCAGTTCCCCCTGAATCAAAAACACATTTACAATTATTGTGTGAAATTATTAATTTTGCAATATAAAATAATGAATACATTAAAAAAGTCAATATGAATGAGTCACAAAATCATACAATGACAACACTACATTTATAATCTTTTCTGGTAATTTTTTTTTTCTATAACACACTATATTATTTTTATAAAAACACATTTGTATAGTACTCGACAAGTATATAACGGCATTGATAACGCAGACATGTTGAAAAAAGTAACTAGTTGACAACATTAAGACATAATTATCATCAGTCACATTAATCGAACCTTTGTTTGGGTTTAGAACTAATGACAAGTAACTCTCTTAAACAATACCTCCATTACAGGAATCCTTCTGTCTATTTTTTGAGCCCGTTGCGAGTTGAACCTCTCGGAAGAAGACAAATATTTGGCTACCATTCTAACACACACTTCAAAAGTATCTTTATCAAACAACTTCGTTAATTTACATTTAAATATCAAGCCACTAACTTAATGTTCTATACTTATATTGGGATAAGAGGAATAGGGCCCTACTCACCTAGATTTAACTTATTTACATACTTGTTCATTTTAACCATTTAAAAATCAACCAAATTGAATTTACATTAGTCAATCAGTTAGTAGCTAAAATCAAATCTTAAACCTGACATAATAATCTGATATCCAAAGGAAAGAAATATTCTTTGACAAATCAAAACAAGGAAAGACACTGGAATGTTGCGCATTGTTATTTAGTGAATGGTATAACACTTTCACTGTGTCAAACCAAACAGTTCCAACAATTCTGTCTCAATCATGCGATACTAAAGATTGTCTCAGTAGGGGTGTACCAAAATATTATTTTCATAATATCTAAATACTGAATAGATTTATAATTTAAGTCATGTGTGTGTGGATTGAAATGTGCCGATTATTCAACCGAAACAAACACATGTAAATTTTAAACAAAACAAACAAGGCATTACTCAAAAAAATTATAGTATTTAAAAATATTGTAAAGAAAGTTTCAGTCTTAAATCCCAGCTTAAAACTCAAAATGTCTGATGATAGAGGTTACATATTTGTCAAATCAATTTCCAGCGGATCATATGGCAAAAAGTTGTTCAGCATCATTAACAAAAAAAAAGAGAAATAGTTTTTCAATAACAATAAATGATGACCTTTATGGCCTAGTTGGTAAGACGCGACCATGTTGTGTACATGCAACAAAAGTGTAATACAATACACAGTATTTCAATAATACAAAAGTAAACAATTATGTAAAAATTTATAAAGGTGGATGATTTAATATTTTCAGATTGATAATTTATATAAAATGGAAGACATATATATAGTGGCCGCAAACGGCATTTGACAGGCGCAGAGAGGGTAATAGGATCAGTAATGAATGAATATAGAGCGAAAATAGTAACATAAATTGAAAGGAATATTTTACAATAACATTTTTAACAACAAATAATAGTATGAATTAAATAATAGTTTTTGTTTAAATTAATAGTTATACAAGAGCTAGTTTTAATGAACAGCTGTAATATCATACTTGCTTGTCAAATATTTAATAACTCCAAGATTTTGAATTTTTCATAGTAAATTTTTAACAGCCAATTTTGTTCATAAGATTTGGTAAATGACAATACAGTTTCTGAACATTCAACGCATTGAAAAGCTGGGTGAAATTTCAAATTATTGAAGATAATCAAAATTCCACAGAAATTCTGCTACATAAGCAAAATTTTAGCTAATGTAGCATGTTAACAAAAGTACATAGGTAAACTAAATATTAAATATTCAGCACAACCCTCAAAGTGATTATTTTCATTAAGCCAATGAAACCTTATTTTGATCAAAAAAGTATCAAACTTATTAAAAAAAACTATATTAATCAGATAATCATATTGACTAGTTGAATGCAATATTTCCTTACTACAGAAAAATACTAATTTTTACTTCTAACTTATTGAAAATTTCACGTAATTCCAAAAAAATAAGTCTTGGAGGAATCGTTATCAATCAAATAATCAGATTCAAATAATTATTTAATTAAATAATCAGAAATTCCATACAAAACGGAATATATCAATATAAACCTTCATGGATTGTTGTGAAAAAAGAGATAGTAAATAGTTAAAAACAAAATTTGTTATGTCAATAAAAAGTCACAATATTGACACATGAAGTGTAATGTCCAGAAATGTATATGAACTTTATCTATGTTTTTAATCATATTTGCATTGAATTCTAAATAAGCACTAAGTTGAACTTTCTTTGTTGACTGGTTGAACCTTTTTACAAAGCATGTCATTTATTTTGCACCAAGGTCCTTTCGATACACTTGCATCACCATTCACTTTGACATTCAAAAAGTCTAAATACTTGAGAATTTTCTAAATATTGATCATCCTCTGACCTATAGTTCCTACGTACAATCTCTGGTAAATAAAGGTGACAGATGCAACTTATTAAGTGAATTTAGAAAACATCTCTGGTATTCTCGGTTAGATATTCATTATCATGTAAAATCATTTTTTTTATATAATGCAAGGAAACAGAGAAATGCCATCCAAAGGCATTTTAAGTCGATTCTTTTAGAGGATCTCGAAACATTAAAAAAGTAGCCCATGAGTGGCTGATCAGTAACAGATCTTAAAAATAACAATACGCATTACAATTATTACCAATCATAATTAAACCTCATTGAAAGTTAGTATCAAAATATAATATTCTATCGATATGAAGATTTTAAATAGATGACATGTTCGAAAATGTAAAGTATGACCAAAAATCATTTATCCTGAATTTGTGTTCATTTACACCTTAACATAAATTCTAAGAGTGCAATTTTTTTACAGTTAAACAGACATTTTTTATATCATTGGGTTTTTTATCTTCATTATACTGAAAATTACCTGGTCTATCTGAGATTAAAAAACTCGAAATCGATTCATATTGATAATTACTCAGAATACCAATAAATTTTTCAATTGTGCTTAACATATCTTTACCAAAAGAAAATAACAATTTTGAAATAAAATACAAATTAAAATAATTAACAGACAATTTACCATCATCAAAATAGTTTGGCATTGAGAAATTGTAACAAGTAAAGAAGACTCATCCTATCACATGTTCAAGACATCGCAAAACACATGTTTTATTTGTCCAACAGTGAAGGAATCAGATGCAGATAAATAAATTGTACACACAAAATATACATACATAATATATGTGAGACAGTGTAAATCAAGTGTTTGATTTCAATGAAAGAATGACATTGACTAAGCAAATAAATTATTTGAAGATTATCTTAATTTAATCTATACTTTGAACAGAAATATAATATTTTAAGCAATATTGTTCTTCGAGGGCAAATTATCAATGTTATAAACTATTTCATGAGTTTGAACATTGAAAATGATTTTTAAGAATTAACAATGTTATATTTCAATTTTCCTTATACGATATTAATCGACATTTGTCTTATTGGAAAATACTCCTAATGATATCAGGGAAAGGGTAAGATGAAGTTTAATAAAATATTATGACATAAGAAATATATCACAATTAAGGCAAAATTGAGGTTAAAACAACTCAAAAAAGCCAATATTGTAGTCAACACAAGCTAAAACGATACGCAACTGAAAAAACTATTGATAAACATTACCCATTTTTATTCTACAAATGAATGACAACAAACGAAATAGTAGAAAAACTAAAAGGAACTAAAATAGTTTCAGTAAGGCCTCTTTTTTTCTATATGGTCAATTATCCTTAAATAAACATAGCACAAAAATGCATGCTTTATCCATATCTACTTCAGAAATGGATACTTTGGGAAATATTTCAAATGTTAAGCAACATCACTATGGGTGAGAGTGATTATCGATTTATGAATAGTTCTCTTTAGACACTGTATTTGTGGTCAGAGAAAAAAAAACATATTTGCTATTCCTTCCGGCATTCTGGGATTAAGGAGTTTAATTAATTCCAACAAATTAAGCGCTAATTTCACTTTCAAGTCATTATTAATCTGAATTCACACATATTTGAACAGCACTATTCAAATCGTCATTATCAGTATTATGACAGAGTGGAAAATATGAAATGAGTCTTAGTCTTATAAACACTATCTAGATATCATATTATTCACCTTGGGAGTAGAGATGGCAATAAAAAGGAAAATATGAAATGAGTCTTAGTCTTATAAACACTATCTAGATATCATATTATTCACCTTGGGAGTAGAGATGGCAATAAAAAGGAAAATATGAAATGAGTCTTAGTCTTATAAACACTACCTAGATATCATATTATTCACCTTGGGACCAGAGATGGCAATAAAAAGGAAAATATAATGCTTGTATATCTTAGAATGCCAAAAATTCATACTTTTGTTAATTTTCCTTGTGCTTTGTATATATTCCCAAATCTAATACATATTCCCCATCTTTACCAGTTATCTATCTATCTTAAATTATGATGTTGCCAGTTCACTATTTTAAACTTACACAGACAAGTCCAAAAATTACATCATCGAAGAAAGTAAAAACAGCACACAGAACTGAATAGGGAATGAAAGGAATATTACTGGTATCATGCAGAATTATAATTTAGTTTTAAGGTTCTCTAATGGCCGAGCAAGTTGGCTGATTTTATAATTTGAATAAAAAAAATAGTCAAATGGACTAACATGAGAGGATCAAGAAAAAAAATGGTGCGAAACAACTACTATTCATCAGACTGAGGCTAATGCCCATTAGACATGATGCAATATTTCATATAATTTATATTTTTGACAGCTTCAATGCCATTCATTGGTTGATTGCATAAAAAATGTAGGATATTATTTTGAGGTCAGCAGTGACAGTGAGTGAAATAAATATTAGGTGCTCTAAAAAAATGAATTTGGAAAATTCCATGTGATTATTGGATTGTGTCTAGCAAACCATTAATCTACCATTCACTAGTCTTTACCAGCATATCCCAAAACTGAAATATTATGAGATTTATTGTCTACCTTATGAATACACAATTTATTTATATACTCGTACATCAGTGACCTAAGCCTACTACCTTAAATGCATTTCAGTGTTTTTTTAACTGTTCTTTTAAGTAGACAAAGAATGATTTTGACATACCACTTCAACTCTTATGACAAAACAATTACATTGGCAAATTCACCTCGGTTCAACTGGTATATATTTAATATGATAGAGAGGGTAGCTTTATAAAATACTACTACATATATATATATACATGGGTTTAGACTAGACAATAAATGCTACCTTGTTATGTTCAAGGTTAAGGACCCAATCAACTTTGTTAAGTTTATATACATGCGTAAACCTGTGTAGCTTATGAAAAAAAATATTTTGGATAATCACCATATTATTATATAAACAATATTGGTAGAATAAAAATTAATTTAATGAAAAACAAAACTATAAAAAATTTAAACAATTTTACAAAATAAAACAAAGTAGGAGTCATTTCTATGAATCATTGTATCCTTCATTAATACAAAATTCTTCACGTAGTGAAATTCAACTCTTATTCTCATAATGCAAGAATATACAAAGTCCATCTTGTCAGTATTGGAATAATTTTGCATAAATTTAACAATTTGTACTTAATGAAATATGTATCGTGCTTCCTACCAAGTCATGATTGAATCTGGATAAATCAGTAATTTAGCAAATGAAATCAAAATGGCTAGTATGTATTTAGATATAAGGAAGCAACCAATAAGATTTTATGTACTTATGATAATTCTACAATGTTTGACTAAACAAATTCTTGACAGGTGTAAGAAAAGAAGACTGCTTAGATAACCAAGAGATTCCCGAAAGAAGCAGTTAGAGAAAATATTAAGAATGTCCAGAACAGATATAATGTTAATAAAGACAAAGAAAAATGAGAAGAAATTCGAGGTCTTGATAAAATATTTATAGCTAAATGAACTAAAAAATTCTAAAAGAAAATTTGGATTAACTAATAAAAAAATGGCATTATTTTGAAAATTCCAGCAATACAAAATTTAACTCTCATAATTATTTGCGAACTGAATCAGAATATCGGATGTGTGAAACTAAGTAACTAAGGGCAGGTTTCTATCTAACATATGTTTTATTTTTCCTCAAATGAGTTATCATAGTAGTTGTCTAACATAAAAAAATCATTAGGGTATCATTAAAAAATGTATTAGTGAACAAATTCTTCACCATTAAGTCTACACAGCGACTATATTATTTTCTTAGAATTTATCATTAACTTTGTAATAACAATCTTGCTTTATTTTTAGAATAAAGCCAGTCCAGAACTCATTGGGGATAGAACCCAAAATTCCATTAAATTCATTCCCAATCATACATCTCTTATAGCAATTTTACTCCTTATTACGAGTATTCAAACTTTCCTCATATAATTTGAATATGAATTACAAAATTGCCCTGAAGCTATTTACATTCTGCAGAGTGCTTTCTACAGTTTCACTAATAAGGTGACAATTTCTTTTTAATTACAGTATTCTTATACAAAGTAAGATTGTGGCAATTATCGTCATCATCAGTCTATTGAGTAATAGGTAAACTGTATGTAAAGTGTTGATTGAAGGTGTGCATATATGGTAATGGAAAAGAGAATATGGGACATGTAGAAAATCCAATTATTTTTTCTCAGAATATTTAGTGAATACTTGAGTTAAATAAGAAAAATTTACCACGCATTTATTAAACTTGAAAAACTATTTAACCGTTTTAGAAGAGTTTGGAAAATATTTAATACTGAATATTAAGCAATGAGATATGATAGTCAAACGAATGAATAATAAAATATTGTAGCAATTTGAGGGATTTTACTATATGGAAAATATACTTTTAAGATAGTCGAAATATTGAAAGGTATATAATAGCAGCAACCATAGTCAACATTGCATTATAACTTATCTTTGAATTTCAGATGACATTATGGTTCGAAATTGACCAGGATTTCAATGGAGATTCAAGGAGTAGTCAAAGGAAAGGAATGGGACTGGTTCCAGTATACGTAGACAACAATATGTCCCAGGACAGACATAGTAAAGCACAATAGGTAGGTCTACGTGTTCATCACACTCTGAACTTATCTCAGTAAGAAGTATCACACACTTGATTCTCTTAAAATAGATTTATTAAAAGCATCACCAATTTTCACTCCACCAATCAAATAGTCATTTGATAATGCAAACAAAAAATAATAAGATACTTAAAACAAGGAATGTGATAGTGATAGCACTGAAGAATTTATTATTTCACTAGTCATATTGAACTAAATGAATCGGTTTTAGTCAAATATCACACAAACATCGGAGAGTATTATTTTGAACAAGAGAATATACACATTACATACTAAACAAATCTGAAGTGACAAATCACCAGTATTTTTATCTAAGTAAACTATTCGATATAAAGTTGGTGGTCTTTTTTAGAATGCCTTGGATGACCTCAAATTTGCACCTTGTCAATTATGACAATTGGTTCAGGTGATCCTAATGGTTTACAATAGAAGCAGATTGAACTTCTTGAACACAAAACCATGTTTGAAATTTGGTTTAATAATTTTACCGACTAAAATTATCCACTCCTAATGGAATACAGGTCTACTAAAACCCTACACAAATATTGAAAATTGATAAAGTTTTTATATGACAACTGTTTTAAATATATTCTGAAAATCAGACATTTTTAGAGTATTTTACCAATGTAGAAATATACATTTTCCATGAAATTTCAATACACCAATTGTCGTTTATAACAATATATATGTTATACGGTGTATTAAAATATACTGCGGATCTTTCCAGTCCCAGAAAATTTATTAGAGAATCAAAGAATAGATGTACCCATCGGTTATAGCATCACGTCTTAAAAAGCAGCACATTCAATGAATCTTGGGTTATAACTGGTGACATGTGATTACTTTCTTTTTTATTTTCATTTTTGTATGTCTATTCCAAAGGTAGTAAATCTTAACACAGTATGATGCCTTATCACATGTAAACACTTAAATATGTCCACTTCCATGATGGAGCTATGCCATTGTCAACAAAAATCCCTCCTACCAACTAACACAGTATGTATAGCAAACTAAAAATCTTAAGGCCTATTTTTCTCATATGGTATAGTTGTGTCTTAACGCAACCCAACAAAGCCGTTTTAAAATACTTCTCTTGATTAATGAAATATAAATACATAATAATAAAATTATCAAAAGTAATTTTGGAAAAAATTTAATCGGAGATATAATAAATTATCTCCAAAAAAAATTTACCAAAATCTAAAAGTACATTTTATCAATGTACACATCACATATTATGTCGAACATTATTCATAAAATGGTTACAACTAATCTTATCTGAGTATACATTCACTGAATCTTGATTTGAAATAACAGTAAAGAATATAACCAATATGTTTAATAATAGGTCACATTTCTTTTCATCACAACCATACTGTGCTTTCCCATTTTGATTACTGCTGTCTTCGATACATAACACGACAATTATGCAATTTCTAAATACGCAAAATAATACAGTCGATGACATGGTTCATTTGATTCACACTAAATAAGTTTTCCAAAAGATTTTTTTAAGTTATCTTATGTTTAAAATGCCAATAGTGTATCATTAGAACATAACATCCCACACAAAAGGTATAATATTTTTCACTCCACAATTTGCTTGTTTTTAGGCAATCATAGATATTTCCACATATATTGTAAATTGAATCAATATGATGAAATCACATATCTATATATAACACCTCTTTTGATATTAAGTCGATCACTCAGTGATCAATTGGTCTTCACAGAAAAACTAGTAAATAAACAAGAAAACAATGTACAATTTTGGTGTTTATTTCATAGTCAACTTTTTTCTCCCACTAAATTGTCATTGTGATATATACAAATACACAGAGTTGAGTATGTTAAAACAAGATATTCAAAATGTATTAAAGGACTGTAATGAATTTTTCAAATCCCCTTAAAAATTCAAACTCTCCCAAAAAAAAAATATCCCAGCTATATAATGTTCACTACTGTACTATGGAACAGAATTTCAAATATGCAAATAAAAAATTAACCCAAAAAGAAAGATCCTAAGACATGATTTAGAAATCATAAGATAGTGACGATACTCTAACCAAAGGCATAGCAGTCTTTAAAAATTGCCTAGGGGGTTTTCTTGAACTAACTATTTTACATGCATCACCCTACATCATCATAATGCTGTAACAATCTAGATATCTGCCCAAACAGAGGCAGCATTAACAGTTCCAAGTCTGGTGATCAGTAGACTTGTTCATTATTGGCATACCAGTTTTAAATATACTACGATATTTATTAAGTGAAGCTTATGAACTCCCTTTTATAAATAAATAAATAAAAAAATTAAGCACTCTTCTACTAAAAAATAGCTATATGCAAGTCATCTGTTTATTCATTGTTTTATAGATAAGATTCAAAACTAACAAAAATATCCTTTCAAGATGTTTAGTAACAAAAAACTTGGATGAGGAAAAATCACATAGAAAATATCCAGAATAGTTAAATAATTAATGCTTAAAATTTGTCTAGACCAAATGTGAATAATGCAGTTACAAAATTTTGAAATAAAAATATAAGATATAAAAAAAGGGGAGGATTTGTATGAAAAAAATTCAGTATGGTGGAAGTGAAAGATGCAATTTAGGACAAGCTGCAGGAAGAACTGTTCTCCCTTTTAATCATAATATAAATAAAGCATGATGGTGGTTATGACAATAACCCAATACATATTCAAATCTAATAGTCTATACTAAGTGTAATGGTGTGTATTTAAGCATAAATAAAATATCTACATTCTAACAATTTTATGTATTGGGTGTTAACATAAGTTGTGTCCGTTTTTTTCCAATTTAAAAATGAGCACCAAAAGTAAAACAAAATGGTAAATAGCATACGTCATTCGAAAGAAAATTTTCTGCTCTACAAGATATTGTGTTTGCTTTTACGTTACACATATTATTTTATTTGATTAAAAGCCTTCAAAATGAAATGTCAAATAGAAGAAAGTGAGCATTTTCGACACCTCCTTCTGTTCGCGTTCAATCGAGAGAATAAAGCTGCCAACGCTACAAGCTACTCGCAATATTTGTGAAGTGTACGGTGAAGATTCTATGAATTAAAGGACAGCTCATCGATGGTTTTTGTGTTTCAAAGACGGTAATTTCGACCTGAAAGACATGGAGCGTTCCGGATGACCAGTGGACTTCGATGAGGACCGCTTAAACCATATTATTCATGAAGATCCCCTTCAAACCACGGTAGAATTGGCTGAGCAGGTGAATTATTGTCACATGACTGTATACCGCCATCTTAAATCAATGGGAAAATTCCAGAAATTCCGCATTTGGGTTCCACATATTTTGAGTGAGAACAACAAAAATCAATGTTCAACCATTTTTGCTGGTTTGCTCGCGCGTCATCTAGCTACGCATGGCCACAAGCAAAGGTTCCTTTACCGCATGCTTACTGGTGATGAAAAATGGTTTGAAAATGGTGATGAAAAATTTTTGAAGGGGATCTTCATGAATAATATGGTTTAAGCGGTCCTCATCGAAGTCCACTGGTCGTCCGGAACGCTCCATGTCTTTCAGGTCGAAATTACCGTCTTTGAAACGCAAAAACCATCGACGAGCTGTCCTTTCATTCATAGCATCTTCACCGTACGCTTCGCAAATATTGCGAGCAGCTTTGACAGCTTTATTCCCTCGATTGAACGTGAACAGAAGGAGGTGTCGAAAATGCTCACTATCGTCTACTTGCCATTCCATTTTGAAGGCTTGTAATCAAATAAAATAATATATGCAAAATAAAAGCAAACACAATATCTTGTAGAGCAGAAAATTTTCTTTCGAATGACGTATAACATTTACCATTTTGTTTTACTTTTAGTGCTCATTTTTAAATTGGAAAAAAACGGACACAACTTATGTTAACACCTAATACAATGTAAGAATTGATTTTTTAATGTATCATAGATATATAAACGTAATGTAGTAGACAATCATATATTATGTATAAGCAATTTTATACATACACTCTTATTAAATAAATCAGCTTATTGTTTTTATTTTACTTGGATATAATAGCATAATGTAGAATATTTATTAAATTAAACAATGCATGAAATTGTAACAAAAAGATAATCAAATTGATAAACACCTAAGGCAAACATAAACAAAAAACAAGCCAAAAAACACAAGCGTCAAATCATATCAGTATGCAAATGAACAACATCACAGCAACAAATGTACTCTTACAAAACTGAAAACAAGTCCTTACATGCGTGGTCAAATCATATCCAAGCGAAAAATTTGATTTATGACTTTTTAAAATATAATGCTTTATCAAAAAACGTATTTTACGGTAAGGCACAATCATCAATTGCACCCACAACATCTGAAACAAATCCGCTCACACTGAGAATATAAGGCAGCTCAACCAAAGATTTATTAAGGCAGATGAAATGTATATTTGCCAAGAGTACACAGAAAAAAATCTTGTTGGTTAAATTCACAATGCTTTGTTAACTTTGAAATGACAACACTTCAATAGGGAGAGACATTATTTTTTTGTGTTAGAACAATCAGAATCGCACAATACTCCCCTAAATAACATCTGTTTGTGACCACAATAAAAACAAATGAAAAATCAACATTTAAAATAATCAGAACAAAAACTGACATAATATTTGAAAAAGTGCTCAGGAAAGATGGACACAAACAAATATGATTTATCCGAGTATTGAAAAATTGGGTAGGGATCACAGCAAAATATTGTGTGCCAGGAATTTAATCCTTCACTTACCAACAGGTCTGGCCTGCTTAGGCACAAACAAGCCAGCAAGATCTACAAACATCAGAATAATCATTACAATCTTGTTAATTCCTCCATATAAAGTTTACAATATGTGTAAAAAAAGCTTCCCAAAAATTCCAAGTGAGTTTGAAAAAAACATTTCTGTTGCAAATAACCTTGGCAAACATACAACTCATTCTTAATATTTTTCTAGACCAGGGATGCCCACATGTCAATTGTGATTCGCTTCTGGTATGGGATGCTATGCCATGGCGGTATCTTTGTTCCAAATGTAGCTTTGATGCGAAGTCATACTCCCCTTCAAAAAACGTGTGTTTAGTCAGTGTTTCATTCAAATAACTTTTAATTAAAAAAAAACACGAAAATGTTAACCAACATATATTTAGAAGACTGCATTAATCAGTAATAGATCCAACAATAAAGCTAGTTAATTCCCCGCATGTGGTCAAAATACTTTTCATCCAAATAAATTTTTAAAATCAATTATTTATGCAGTTAATTTCTCAGCATTGCTAAAAAGGTCTTAAAACTTAAGTCAATCACAGTTAATAAAATATTCCTTCAATTTTTCATGTTTGATTTTTCTTCGAAGTACACCCATTGTTACAGTGAATACACCCATATCAAAAATGCCTTATAACTTTTATACATAAATTATCTATTTACTTTGACATTGAATTAGAAATAAATTATAATATAATACGTGTGTATACTATAACTCAGAACATTTAATGGAAAAGGTGCTCCATTTTTTAATGGAAAAAATATTCAAATGCCCAACCTAGAAAAGATGATGAAATAAATAAAACGTCTGCAGTTCTGTTAAGATTCAATGAAAATTAGTATCTTCCAACATGGATTGTGTTAAAAAATAAAAATTAATACTGCAGTGATCCATAATTTTATACGAGTAAAGAATATTGTGAAATAATTTCTTCCAAAATTGTAATGCAATGACAATTTACTGGTTAAAAAACCTGTATTAAATATCTGAAATGAACTTTTATGAGATTAAAAATAATTTCTAATTGAAACATTCATCATTTTTAATGGTTGTTTTAGCAACTTTATTTAGAAATATTTGTCAGTTTATTGATAAAAGTACGAAATGAGTAACTTCTTTTATTTCCTTACATGATGTCAAAATCACCAGGTTGTCGCCTTTTGGCAAGAACTTAATATTTGCATATATTTTTACATTACATGTCAATTTTCTGTACCTAAAAATGCTACAAAGTTAATTATACAATGATAATACTAATGTCACCATACAAACTGATAACATTCATGGAAAAAAATACTTCCAAGGTCAATTTTCGATTGAATATTTTGACTACATTCAACATAACTAATCATTTTACAAGGAGTAAGGTGCCAGAATTAATTAATTGACAATTCGTTTCGAATATTAGTTTTTGGATCTCTGGACATATCAAAATTTCCATCAAGGCTGCACTGATATACTCGGAAAAAAATATGCAAACTGTAATGTAAAAATCTTATTTGTCGGCCAAATTCACTCGACGCCGTATTCAACCGATTTGGTCCAAGCACGCGATTGCATCTGTCAAATGGATTCGAGGCATAAATTAAAGGCCAATAAACTGATGGAAAAACATCTTTAAAAGTCCATAGGAGCGTTAGTTAAATTTTGAACACTTTTATGATGTGGCCGGGTTTGCAACTCCACGCCTCGAGTGATAGCGTGTTGTTCTTTGTCCAATAGTTAGCGAGTCTCTGACGTATCCAGCGATTTAGAGAAATGACAGCTTGTCACATTAGCAAAAGGAAATGATGTATTTTAACACTTTCATCAAACTTTTATGTCTACTATGTACATTAACTGTTCACGACGAAATAAGTACATCGGCTTATATAATGAGTGCATTATGAATGCACCTGGGTGGAATATTTGTTTGATGCAAGGGTCACAGCTTCTAATAGGTAAGAAATACATGCACAAATAATGAATTATATTAACATTTCAATCAGTCGACATCGGCGACAGTGACGGTGTTATTCCGGGACACCGAATTTGCGGATCGTTACGACGTTAAAAGGGATACAAAATAGCCTTTTAAGGATGCGAAATGATACAAATTAATCTTTATTTCGGCCATAATTAGCCACATGCTACACTCAATGTATTTATATTTAACCAGGTAAAAATAGTTACGTTGCAAGAAAAGTATTAGCAGGAAAGACAACATGTAGTAACGCTAGAGATGGGAAGTTTAGTTCTTGTTTAGGAATAGTTCTGGATTGTTGAAATTTTCAAAGCAAAGTAGTTCCGAGAACTGATTCATTAATTACTTTTTCTAGAACTTTAATTGGTCTCGTGGAAAAAAATCACTATTTTAGAATATCAAAAGAAGTAGACTAAAACTTAAATAGAAAAGAATAACTCACGTTTCACAAATAACTATCACGTTCTCTAGTTCTGTAAAAAAAATAGTTCTTTTTTAATCGGTAGTTCGCGACCGACCCATCTCGAACATGTACGCAAGATGTCTCTCCTCAGCGGTACAAATATTTTCAATAATTGTTAGTCGCTTATAGCCGTTATATTTGTTAGATTTACCTCAGAAACGGAATCTTCTTCACTCTCCGACGAATCCGTCATGAATCTCGGTTGCAATTCTGAATAAGTTTCCGTTTCGGACTTGGCCGGACTCGAGGCAAAACTTTGGGGAGTAGACGATTTAACTACATCGAGTTGCACATTCACCTTATCACGATTTTGATTTTCGGATTGTCCAACATTCTGCATTTTTCAACCTAATAATAACTACAAAAAAAACCTTTGGGAATATATGATACTGTTTCACAATAACACCACTTCAATATATTCAGTTAAACAATTCATTCTCCGTCATTTAGCCAGGTTGATGCCCGCCATGTCTTCCACAATGTCCACTATGGCGATCCCGGATGCTTCAACTGGGCTGAGAACATTTTAGCTCTGGTGATAGAATTTTGAACTACAAAAAGATTGTTCTGCTCTCTGGTGGTATATTTGTGAGGCTAAAGTATGTAGTGATACCGGGTGACCTATAATTTTCTAAAGGATTTAATTGATTTCTTAGAAATCATTGATTTGTATTTTTCGTTGATAAAAAAACGTCTAAATTTCACGATTTCATTTAATATCTACTTATCATAACTTCAGCTTATCCATATGCTAAATTAAAAATGTAGTACATACTTTTTAAATATTCAACATTAGAATATTTTTTGAGAAAGTTTCAGTATTTAAAAATATTAAAGTTTTTTATCTAACTTTTCGATCAATTTAATTTTATTTTTATGTAGAACACCAAACAAACAAAATCAAAATTACTTAGAATAAGTCTGTCTCAAGAGTAAATTTTGTGATATGACGCAATTAGGGTACAAACTCATGGGAAAATGTTATGAGTTGTGATACAAAATCAAAACTGTGGCCTAGTTGATAAGACGCCTATTATCCAATATTTGTGTAGCAAGATTGATTCTCGTTGGTATCCATATTTTTTTAAATGGCTCCATTCTGGTTTTCAGTAAAGATTTATTTAACACCCTTCTGGTTTGTTAGAAGATATTGCCTCATATAAACTCACCAGGTTATTCTGTATACAAGGAAAATAAAATGCAGTACAAAATTAAATTTAAAAAACGGAATCAAGTTTCAATATACTCGCCTATTTCTTTTGTTTATTTAAACTAAAAATCAATTTTGAAAAAAAAACAAGACACTATTTTTTTTTAGTTATTAGGTTTTGTTGATTTTCAAATAATTATCTTTCAAATTAAGATTTGTTTTTTCAGTAAGGAATAAAATTAATATATTCTAAAAATGTACTAAAAGCTATCTCATAGTATTTGAAATATTAAATTAATAGTATGGTACTGTTTATCAGGGTGCATTAAGTAGGTACTTTTACTTTTTTCAAAGTGCTCCTTTTACTGACAAAGTTTGAGAGAAGCTTCGAGAAAACTGAAGCACTAATTACTAATAGACAATAACAAATTTTTATGCTTTAAATTTAACGTGTTTTAAATTTAACATAATATGTTTTAAATTTAACATAATATGTTTTAAATTTAACATTATATGTTTTAAACTTATCGTTAAAATTCATAGCATTTTTTATGAATTACAGTTAAAAGACAATTTTAATCAATATATCTCTACTTACCTTAATTAAATATAATTTTCAAGTTTCCGTTATTACTTTTTATCACATATTTATACATGATAACGTTTCTTTTCTATGCACAATCTGCTACAGAATTTGTAGACTTTCCCCATATCATATCAATCCACAAATGACGAAAATCAGTCTTATTAAAAAAATATCAAAAATTCTATAATGATTTCTATGTGTATTTTTTATCATTACTCTTCAAATTTCTATATGTTTTCTGTTACTTGAAATTTATGAAATATCTATTACAAGTAAATAATTTACCTAATGCCGTGACCTCGAAAATGAAACAAAACATATGGAAAACTATTTTTCTAATTTTCAAATACACTATGCTGGAAAATTAAAAAAAAATAGGATATGTGCCTCTAGCAGATTTACAAAACACGTGAAAATTGATTCGTTGTCATTGTTGAAATTGACCTTTGCTATAACAATGACGGTTTTTGTGATAGAGGTTGAGGTTTTCATTAAGTTTTCAAGATCCTTTTTTTCGTGTTAGGTGGTTGAATTTTATTTTTAAAGAGGCACTGTCTGTGTCTCCTCACAAGATGGTATTATTAAGGGATAATACCAAGTTTGTTTTGTTTAAGCAGGAAGAAGTTATTTGGTGCGATGGGCAAGGATTTTTAACATTGTCTCTTCGTTTTTAACATGGGAGTAAAATACAAACCTAACATAGCATTAAGGATAATGTTTCCATGCCATATTTTTTTATTTATAAAATATTAATTACAGTTAACAAGTCTTAAGGAAAGACTTTGGATAAAGTTGATGTATACCTACATCAATATTTATCCATAGGCAATTATCTCATGACTAAGTGCAAAAACAAACAGTAAACAATTGCCGAAAAAATGCACTTAATTATTAAAATTCATACTAATATACACAAAACATTTGGAATGAAGTTAGCAACAAAAATGTTTCCTAAATGACAGCTATCCAAGAAATACGAAACTTCTTTCCAGACAACCTATTTTTATATCAGAATATATTCATATTGAAGAAAATAAAACATTTTTTTTTTCATCACAACTTTCAAATTGAAAGACTCAAGAAACTGTTTTTACTATTAACGACTATTTTCTAAAGATCTTCACGTTATTCAACACTACTTTTGTAGCTTGGGTTGAAGCTTGATCAGATTTCCATTATATGGTAGATATCTTGTGGTTACTATCATGTTTTCATTTTGAAAAATGCGATTTGTTTTGTATGAAAATCGTTTTATTGATGTTTCGATTTACATATTTGTCGTTATGCATATTATTTTACTGCAAATCGATCAATGATCACCTAGAACAAAAGTTCCCAAACTTTTTTCGGCAGCAGACCCCTTTACCAAAAACTTTTAAAACCGTCGACCCCCTAGTAATTTACTTTACTTACTCAAATGAATAAGTTTGTACAGTACTCGATATTAAATGTATCTAGATACTCGATATTAAATATATTAGATATCAAACTTTTCATTTTAATCACTTGTAATTAAGGATTGAAAAAGATAAAAGGACTACAGATTATGCATTGCATTATCTTGTGCAATATTTAATATTGGAATCTGCGCTGACGAAAATCGAAGCGAAAAAATACGAGCAGTTTTTTTTTTATTTTTGACATTTTTGAAATAATTATGTAAATTCAAAAGAAGTACAAATATTGACAAATATTCTTAATTAAGTACCTATTGGAATCATAGATATTTTGAAATAACAACAAATAGCAGTGGTAAGGGGTCTATTTTTACTGTCGTCGACCCCCAAATTTTTTTATCGAAACTATCGACCCCTAGAAAAATTAAATCGACCTCAGGGGGCCGATATCGACCACGTTAGAAACTCTTGACCTAGAATATTACATTGGCTTATATTTAATAATTAAGAAGATAACTTAAAATAATACATTCGTATTTGACGTACTTTTGATTTGATTCATAATCATATAGGACGTTAGGTTTATGTAATTAAATAATTTTATTTAACTGTACACGTTTTATTGATCAACGTTTTGATCTGTTGATCGTCATGCACAATGTTAGATAGGAAGATGTATTGAAATGAAATTTTATTCAGGCTAAATATGATTCTGATCTCAAAGTAACCCTCATTAAATTTAGCACCGATTCTTTATATTCCGTATTGTTTCATAAAAGTGTTTTTATTTATATCAACAAACTAACATTGAGGATTTTTTTATTAAAATAAAGTTAACAAATAAAATATGCATCACGTTTTATATCAAGCTGTTTTTTATTCTTTTGAGTTACAGCACTCTTGAGGAGAGTTTTCTCTCTAAACAGCGCTACATAAATTATCCTGTTTTATCATTACTAAATATTGTTTAATGAAGAATCAATCAAGACCTGAGTAGTTAGGGCAGTTTTAAATTTATAATTAATCAGCGCTTACTTATCAAACCCAACAAAATGTACATGTTAGAAAATTTTAATGGTGAAATGTATATGATGAAGAATTGGACGTTGAGAATTCAAAACAAACATATGATAGATTTAATTTATTACTTTGGTCTTTTATTTTTTTTTTAAATAAGAGTTCAAATGACATATTACATAACAAAATAATCACGCTCATCGTTGTCTTTTAAATTTTATCCAATAAAATTTATAATGAATGTGACGTATGCTAAAAGTTTTTTAACCTGCTTTGCATAAATCGTAAAACATCGTCAAGACTCTCTTTTATTGTAAAACACGGTTTTTCTAAGAATATGAATTAATACAAACGAGGAATGTTTTATAAGTTTGGTATAATGAGATAATGACATTTATAACAATTATATGTAAGGATTGTCTTTATAAAACATACCACATTTTCAATCGTTGTGTTGGCTTAAATGGAATTAGGCTTTATCTCCAATACTCTGTACTCCGCGATAGTAGTACCAATTGATATCGCTCATTATAGCTTCCTGGTGAATTTTGACCAAATACGTATGTATAAATTAAACTAATTGATCATTAGGGCAACATTAGGTCGTTTTGGAACAAAAATGCCACTTGTGACATAAATTGCATATTTTTTAAATAAATAGCCGTTTGAGACAATGAATATTCATTTTGGCCAAATGATGATATGTTTCCGAGAATGAATAATATGTATGGCAATCGAATGCTGCGAAGTGTAGTTTCTAGAATCTTTAATGAATTAAATAGTGATTTAAGATACTCTTGAACTCATGCAAAAACGTCTTAATGCATAGTCCAGGCTAAATAATTTCTAGCCTTAAAATTTCGTGATTTTTATCCAGTCAGACCTTATACGTTCTAAACTTAAAAACTAGATAATGAAACCACGTGACTCCCTTATGTAAGGAAGTTACGACAAAAATATTTTTTTATTTAGTATTTTGTGCGACGGTCGGAATATGAATTCGGTCTAAGAAAATAAATTACAAACTACCTATTCGACTCTATATGATCATCAAGTTTTTTATATCACTGGGGATTTTGGATATCGTATTATGATTTTATTTCATTTTGTGTTTTGATTTTGTTAATTTATCTTTAGTTTGTTTTATTTTTGCACCAAAAACTGTTAAATTTTGTTTGAAATAGCAAGATCAATTGCTGAAAAATATTTCCCCATCAGGTTAGCGAGAGAAGAGAGAGAGCGAAAATCTATCTCTCTCTCCGGGCTGTGGGGTTTTGATTTAAAAAAATCATATATCTTTATTGGTTGGGAATCAGCACATAGATAAACCCTCAAATTATCTAAATAACCTATTAGATTAGATATACGATAGTAATAAATAATAGTTGAATTGAGAGAGAGAGAATTTTTCAAGGAATATATTTTAAATATCTTGGAGTGAATATTAATTGCCAAAATGACTTATATTAAAATTATAGGATAAATTAACAAAAGCTCTGCTATACCTGGATGCCTCAAAGAAAATATATGGAAAACGTGTACAGCAAAAAGTAAAGTGAGGATCTATAAAACATGTGTTAGATATGTAATGAAATATGCTATTGAAACCAGAGCTGTTACTACACGAACGAAGGGACTCCTTAGAATATCTTTATATGAACCCTTTAGAAATAAGAAAAATGTGCGAAATCGAAAACAAAACACGTTATTTGCGAGATCACGTTTAAATAATAGATGAGACTCGGATTCCCTGTATAGTTTCTCAATACTATTGTACTCGATAGGAAGTCCATCACCAGGTAGACCCCCGAAGAGATGGAGGGATAGCTGGCAGTTCACATCAAAGAAATAATAGAGAAAAAACAAAGCCATAATCTACTGCAAGAAGAATGCAGCGCTATAATGTAAATTTAGTGAGCTATATCTAAAAGCGTCTTTTGGATTCAAATTCATTTTGAAATAGTTTATGTTGGTACAATAAAAGCATAGATGGGTTTGTTTCGGGAAAAGACATTTGCGTTTTGGTAAAAATGTCTTCCGTGACAGCTGACATTTTTCGGTGTGTTAAGTGTATAAAATCCAAGTGTTCAGATAACGATGATTATTAATCGTATTGATAATTATTATACTGTTAATATTTTACGGTTACAAATAATGTAAAGTGTATATGATGCTTTTAGCTATATGTGTCCAGTATTAATGGATGATATACATTATGATTGTTTCTGCTATAGTTGAATATTTGTTTTGTTAAAAAATGATTCGGGATGGCGATATTCCGACTATTTTCAATCCGAAACGCGTGAGGGCTCCTTCTGTGGTAGTAACGAGCGATTCGGATGGAAGAGTTAACGGACCTTTCGCTAATATTGCTCAAATTCATCATGCAGATTCAGGTAAACCTTCAATTGATTTCTTACAAGATTCTTGTGGGCTTTAGTTAATTAAAATAAATTGGAAAGTTTTGGGAAAATCATAATATCGAGGACATTTACTGAGATCGCATTGTCATTTTCGTTGAATTTATTGCAACATTTTAATAAGTAGCAATTTATTTATCTGGCACCGTTTAGTGATCTTAACCAACTCAAGGGCGTTCAAGAAAGGGACTTTGGCTGGAAATTTTATGGAGTCATCATCATCACCCTAGAATAAAATATCTGGACTTGAGGGGGCGGAACTGAATAACTTGTATCAAATTTTTGTTAAGTCGTATTCAGTCTCTTTTCCTACCCATCAACCTATTATGTGATAAATTACTGGAAACGAGCCTTTATAACCCCAATAGACAAACCAAGGCCGAAAATTGACGCAAATTACAGACATATCTGGAAATTATATTTAGTAAACTCTTTGAAAAGTATTTTTTTCTCATATTGTGGATGCTGCGAAATCATATATCTGTCCCCAACAGCATGGGTTTAATCCAAATTGCTTTACTGTTACATATCTTGCTAGTATTACACACAATATACTAGCTGCAGTGAATAAAAATGATATAAACAGATGCTTTTTATACAGATTCCAGTCAAGCTTTTGATAAGGTGAACCATTGTATTCTGTCTAAATCCTATGTAAAATAGGCAGTCATAGCACTTTGCTTTGATGGCTTGTATTCTCAGTCTCTAACCGTAGTCATGTTATGGTTGTTGGTGAATATAAGTCAGACTGGGTGCGAATAGCATCAGAGGACCCTCAGGGCAGCCTATCCGGTCTGCCCCATTTCATTATTTACATTAATGATATTTGTACATGTTTTTGTTTCTATGAATTTCTTTTGTTTATGGATGATATGATAATGTACGCTTCGATTGAATCAGTCAATGACTGTCAAGACTCCAGAGTGATATTGACGGTGTCGTGTCCTATTGTAGAGATATAGCGTCTGCCTCAACATAGCGAAATGTTTTTCCATAATTTCCTCAAGGAAACATAACTTCATAAATTTTGACTACGAAACAAAATGAAACCAAAGACCGAGGAATGGTTTTGGATTTGTAACTGACATAAAGATCTCATATCGATAAAATAATTAACAAGAAAACGTATTTTATGGTTTATTATTAAAACCTGTAAAGTTTTTAGAAATCGCCTTTTAATCAAAACTCTTGATTATGCACGTGTCCATAGCCACTTAGAATATGCATCTCACCAGTGAATAGTGTAGGATGGGCAGCCGATTCGTCAAGTCCATTCGTAGCTCATGGCCAGCTATCAGGCAGTATTACTTCTATTTAGACGAACCGTTAAATTTGTTACACGATTGTACCACCTGATTACTTCCATGATTGTACACCTATCATACTCCTGAGGCATCTATTCTTAAAACTGCGCGGTTGTTTATGGAGTATGTGTGGTAAAAGCTAAAAGTTTTGCATAAAAATTTTAGTTGCCAGCAGTCAACATGATGCGAGTGAATGCCAGACAGATGTTCCAGACCAGTCAGGTCATGAAAGTGGTGTGCGTCACCAATTGCAGCTGTGTCAGAAGTCCTGTTGCTCGGAACTTGCTCAGAAAGTGAGTAATTTTTTATTGTTTGTTAAAAATGTTCAATTCATAAATCTTCGAATTACTTTAAAGTGTAAAGATAATATCAAAGAGGATCACAAATTCTTTACTTGTAATAAAAGTTTAAATCATCTTATTGTTGTGTTACGTTTCTTTCTGTACAAACTGACAAATTGGTGGGTTTATTGGCATGAGGCAATCTCTTCCAAAATAAAAATATTAAAGATATCTTACGTAAGAACCAAAATGGAATCACTTTTTGGAAAATTTGGTACCAACGAGCATAGAACCCGCATCCCATAGGCTGGACAGCCACCTTACGAAGTAGGCTATGGATTCTCCATGTACTGGTTTGAAATATGATAATCAATAAACTTTTGATCAGATTACCTTGTTAATTTGAATTTTTAGAATGTGAGTGAGTAATTTATCTGATATTGTTTTTAGATGTATTTTGGAATATGTGTGACTGTATTACTGACTGCGTCGTGGGTTGGCTCTACCCACTGTATTAAATATTTATATTTGCGGTTAATCACATCTAGGAGTTTGGGAATTCCAGAGAATAAGAATCAATCAGTTTACAGTGGAAAAATGCACCCACTTCATTATGTAAGTAGTTATTTAAAAAAACTTTTTAATTACATATTACTTAATGATTTTCATTTAAAACAAATTAACATATCCAATTCAAAATATCTCATGTACCTTTATTTAAAAAATCTGTATAAATTTATCTAAAACAAATTGACATATTCAATTCAAATTCTCATGGATATGAACTTTTATTTACAAAATCTATTCTAAATTTATCTAAAACAAATCAACATATCGAATTCAAATTATCTCACCTTTATTTAAAAACTTGGTTTGTGTTTTATGCCTTTTCAGAGTCCCTATAATGCACCATTCTTCACAACATGGTTCTGTACCAATTTCAGCATACTCTTTTTTCCTATATATGTTGTGGGTAGGTTAATACAGAACCGATGCAATTCACCAGGTGAAATTATTTCTGAGAGCCTCAGGAATTTTCGGGATAAAGGCTTCACAGCAGGTAATTACTTTTCATTTAATTTTTATGTTTCTAAACAATTCAAACACTATTAATCTTGATCCACTACAGTTTAAATTTTAATTCATAGTGGTGCGGCTTGTAAAAAGTTAAAGAAACAATTGTTTTGAAAAAACTGAGATATTTTAAACTATAAGACTGAAACATATATAAGTTATGTATCATACAGAAGTTATATTGCATAGAAAAAAGTACACATTTTATTTGTAAAAAAAATAAATGTTTTAACACATTGACTGCTGAATTAACATGCTTTAGCTTGAAAAAATAAATTGTATGTTAAGAATACTTAAATAATTTTGTATCTTCAGGTAAAAATCTAAAAATTTAACATTTTGTTGACTATTTGTCTTTTTAGCTCGTTTCCTAACCCGCTGCAGCCTGTTTTGCCTATTATGGGTAGCCACCACCTACATGTATCTCCACTCTTTGCGTATTCTGCTTGCCACCGATGCAATGGCACTCTTTGCCACCAATGTCTCTTGTGTATACTTACTTTCTTGGGTCATCCTGCATGAGCAGTTTGTCGGTGTTAGGGTAAGTTTATATTTTCCCTTAATCAATATGTATTTTAACAACTTTTGGCAGTGGTCTAAGTTTTGACTATTTATTTGATGCAAATACTAGGTTAGTCAAAAAGTTTTGAAAGCGACATCTATGGAGCAGTAGAAAAACCAAAATTTCTACGCCATTTTAATATTTCATCTTTCATAAGAACGTACTCAAAATTTCATTTCGATCTGTCAATTCATTCCTTGTTTACAAGCCATTTGAAGTTGAAGTGTCAGTGTATTTTTTAACAATGGAAAAATCCGAATATCGTGCAGTGATTAAATTCTTTGTTTTGGAAGGTTTATCGGCTACTGAGATCCATGCAAAGATGGTGAAAGTATTAAAGGAGTCTTCTCCTTCATTTCCAACCGTTCACCGATGGGTTTTGGAGTTTAAGCGTGGCCGTACAAGCGTTGAAGACGATCCACGCTCAGGACGTCCAAAAAGTGCATCGACACCAGAAATCATAGCGAAAATACAGGATATGGTTTTGGAAGATCATCGA
Organism: Odontocerum albicorne; assembly: GCA_949825065.1. Classification (NCBI taxonomy): domain Eukaryota; kingdom Metazoa; phylum Arthropoda; class Insecta; order Trichoptera; family Odontoceridae; genus Odontocerum; species Odontocerum albicorne. Next base: position 13,983,547 of record OX463850.1, read on the forward strand.
TCAACTGTGGATGTGATAGCTGACACCATAGGCATCTCATATGGAACAATATGGCATATTTTGGCTGAAGTTTTGGGTTTCAAAAAACTGTGTGCACAATGGGTGCCGCATTTGCTAACAATGCAACAAAAACACGTTCGAATGCGACTTTCTGAGCAACATTTGGAGCAATTTCGAAAGGATTTTCTGCGTCGATTCATCACTATGGATGAGACTTGGGTCTACCACCATGATCCTGAATCAAAACAAGAGGCTAAGGAGTGGTGTGAACCAGGCACTTTGGCTCCGAAGCGAGTTCGTGTCCAGAAATCGGCCAAGAAGGTGTTAGCGTCAGTTTTTTGGGATGCAAAAGGAATTTTATTGATAGATTATCTCCAAACTTGTAAGACAATCAACTCTGATTATTATTGTGACCTTTTGGACCAGTTGGATGAAAAAATTTGTGAAAAAAGACCCGGTTTGCAGAAGAAAAAAATCATTTTTCATCAAGACAATGCACCTGCTCACACAGCTCAAAAAACCATAGCGAAAATCAGTGAATTGGAGTACGAATTGTTGCAGCATCCACCCTATTCGCCAGATTTAGCTCCCTCTGACTTCTGGCTGTTCTCACACCTCAAAAAATTCCTTCGTGGAAAGCATTTTTCATCAAACGAAGAGGTTATAGCCGTCGTAGAGGAGTATTTTGCAGGCCTTCCAGAAAGTCACTTCCGTGATGGGACAACAAAGTTGGAAGATCGTTGGACCAAGTGTATTGATCTTATGGGAGACTATACTGAGCAATAAAAGTGATTTCCCCCCAAAAAAAATGTATTTTCATTTCCGCTTTCAAAACTTTTTGACTAACCTAGTATATATTATTTTATGAAAAAAAAGATTGCTTTGGAAGTAATAAAAAAGCTTTCATTTTCTTTTTTAATATGTTTTGAAATATATGTTATATATCTTAAATTTATGGATCTCCTATAGTTCGTTTAAAAATGAATAAAGCAAAAGCAAAATCAAAGGTTAAACAAAGAGATGTGGTGTATATTGGGTTAACTCGGAGAAACTGGAGCAGATTGATGAGTTCTGTTATCTGGGCAGTATGTTTACGTGTGATGGGTAAGTGGAAAATAACGTTGAAAGGATAGAGAAAGGGAACAAGGTAAACGGAGCATTTAATGTAATATACAATAACCACGCTATATCAAAAACAGCATGAAAACGAAACTTGAACTTTGCAGAAGACTGGACTTGAGCTTTGCAGAAATTTGTGGAGATGAGTGGACTAAGAAACATTTGTAGAGTGTTAATGTATGAAAGAAGGCGGAATGAAGACATTAGAAATGATTGCATGGATAAAATGGATGGTTTAAGTTAGATGTAGAAAGAAACTTTAAGACGTTTGGACATGAAGAGAGAATGAATTACGAAAGAATGACTAAGCAAGTATACAAGTGCAAGGTGTGCTTGGAAGAGGTGAACTGAGGAAAACGTGGCTGGATCAAGTGGACCAGATTTTTGATTAAGGTAAAGTGAGAAGTATGAATAATGGAAGATTGTGCATGATGAGATAAGAAAAGTTGTGTGCTTGTAAAGTTTGTAGATCTGTTCTGTCTGCCTGCCTAAGGGATATGACATGAGAGTATGTATGGAAAAATATGTTATTATTATTTTTAATTAGTTATGTGATGACTTTGTTTAATGTTGACTAGTTTCTATCTAACACTCTTTGTTCTGTTAGATTCTACAGAACAGAGATTCTACAGAACATTCTTATCTGAATCAATCTGCAGCTCATCACTTCCTATTTAAAAGCATACAATTATAACAGCCACTACCTTTGTATCCTTAAACTCAGCTTATAAATATATAGAGGACAGAGCGCCAGACTTTCTTATCTCGACACACGTCCTTAGTATCCATACACCTTCTCATACATCTTCTACGATTTCTGCGACCTTTTTTAGGATACATTCTCCTGTCTTTTAGGATACATTCACTTGGTTTAACCATACTTGCCTTGATCTTCCTCTCATACGCATTCGTTTCACTTTTGTTCTGTTTTGTTTTCTTAGGCTTTATTCATTAATTCGTTCCGCGTGCCCAAACTATCTCATCATGCTCATCCTCATCGTACTTAGCACATCACCCTTAAGTTCACATTCATCTCTTATCACTTCATTCTGTATTCTGTCATACATTGTCACTCCACGTATTCTTCTCAATGCACACATTTCTACGGCATTTATTCGACTCCTATTAGTCTCCATGTCCATATTTCACTCCCATACACTCAAGTTGACAGCAAAATACTATTGTGGACTATCATCTTAGCAGATTTTGATACTGTCCGGTTCGAGTATATATGATTTAGTGTTCCATTGACTTTGTTTCCTATTGTTAAATGTCGTTCGCTATCTCTCGTAACTCTTTCATCACCTGAGAAAATACTACCCAAACAGCAGAGTTGCTCAACATGCTTCATTCTTTATTTGCTCATCCATATATTGTGTTTACTTTTCCTTTCACATTTTTTCATTATCATGACATTGAATTTCGTAACATTCACTCTCGGACCTGCCTTTTCGCATTTCTCATTCAATTTATTTATCAAAATCTGCAATTCATCTTCACTCTCTGCCTACACTATTATGTACATAGTAATCTGCATACGTTCCCATTCGACATTTGTATGCCACCAATTGACCTTTATAGTTCCTTCACACATGAATCTATATAAATATTGAACAACCAGGGTAACATAATGTATCCTTGCTTTACCCTTTTTGAAATATTAAACCATTCAGTCAAGGTACCATTCACCCTAATGCATGCTCTATTTATTATGTAATATTTTTAATCTGTCGATAATAATGGTCTTGGGTCCCAAGTTGGAGCGCTCTTGAGGAGAGTATATTCTCCGAATAGCGCTGTGTAAATTGTCCTTTTATTATTATTATTATTATTATAAATACATACTAGTTTAAATGCATACAATCAGGAACATCTTTTTTTCAATTGTTTTGATATTTTTTGGCCCTTTTTTTATAATTTATTTGATATAATATCAATCTATGACGACCTCTGTTACCTCATTGGTTCGACTCTGGTCTTTCACCTTTTTGGATTCGATTCCCGATGGTACTTAAAAAAGGGTACTAGTCTGGTTAAACAGTTTGTCTGGTAACAATACTGACACGGACTAGATGTGTGTGAGTGCTGTTACCTGTCCATATGCGGTAGTATTTTCAACATGTGTCTACATCAGTGGTTCTTAACCCAAATACTCTATCACTGGAATTAAAGACAATATCCTCTCCTCGCCAGAATCTTCACCATGTCTGCATCATTTATATTCTTAATGTTCATCAATAATTTTGGAGAAATAAAAACTTGTTTGGAGGAGACTTTTATAAATCACATACCCTAATGAATTGTGCATATTAATTAAATAATTTAATGACCCATATTTAGACATATCCAGGGTCTTTAAAATATGCCTTAAGGGTTGTTTAATCAGCCTCATAAAAATTATCTAAATCATTATTATTGGGAAATCTGTTTGATGTATTGAAGATATATTTTTCTGTAGTCTGTCAAGCTATAAAAGTAGGTTAATATTAAAAGTTAATATTAAGAGTTGATGAAGTATTGAATTAGTACTCTACTATTTTTTTCGCATTAGTGTCAAATTGGTATGGTGAGAAGTGGGCAACAGACTTGAGACTGCCCCGTATTGTGTGATCAACTGTATATTGCTAAATTTTTGTAATAATTTTGTACTTACTTATGTATTGTTTTAAATGTTTTGTTGTGTAGATGTGTTTTTCTATTTGGTTTTGTTGAATTGTTATAATTTTTTTTCCGATGTATTTGTCAATATTGTAAATGAAGCACACACTACTTTTTTAAAAATATTTTTGTAAGGTGCATTACCATAAAAAATAAGATGGTGTCATTATAATCTAGATATCTGCCCAAACATCAGAGGCAGCATTTTCAGTATAACTAGTAGACTTGCTATTGCATTGATTACATTTTGGTTTTAAATTTATTTTCAGACCTCATTCTATTTGATTAAATTTAAATGATGCTTATGAGTTGCCTTTTATAAATTAAAAAAGTGTTTTTGGAGATGGTATATATTTACGAAACAGGGCCGTGCAAAATTGATTTATTATGTGTTTTTCTCCATATACTTTTATTATTTTTTAGATAGTGGCAGTTATCCTTTGTGATACTGGCATTGCCCTGCTCGCATACATGGATGGCATCACAAGTAGCCCCACACTGGGAGGAGTAGTGTTGGCTGCTTCGGCAGCAGCCGGTTATGCTGTTTATAAGGTATAATCAGAGTTGTGAAATAACACGGTGTTAAAGTAGTGCCGTTGCTATTTTTTATTTGTTTATCCATACATAGCAATTGCTCATAGAATAACCCATTTCAACAACCACAACTTTCAACTTATTAGCATTTATTTCCAAATCTTTTTCTAAACATTGCTAACTTATTTTCATTTTCCGTCACTATCACCATATCACCTGCCTACAGCAAACCATTTACAACCACATCTGAGATTTTCACTCTTCCCACTTCACTCTTCATCTCATTTACACACAAATTAGTTTACATATTTAAGAACAATGGAGACATAATACATCCTTTTTTCTTTATAAACAACTATTCAGTCATCTATTGTGTTTTCATACAGGGACATGATCAAATCTAAGTTTGTCATCCACTTTGTATTCTTCTAAAATATCTCATTACCTTTACCCTGTCCTGTTCACTCGATAGTATGCTTTTTCAAAATCCACAAATGCACAGAATAGGTTTTTAATTTTACTCAAACATTTTTCAGGGAGCATTCTCAGAAAAAAAAATCTGATTTGTACATTATTGCTCTCCCAAAAAAGTATCTTGTGCATCCCATATTTTCTTATCCTATGGAAGTACCCAATCAACACTTCCATACAGTTTTCTTATTACACTCAAAATATATTAAAAGTAAAGACAATATCCGTGGTAAGACACTTGACTACCACCTGGGGGTTTCGGGCTCGATTATCAAATTATCCAACGCGAACAAATCTTTTTGACGGCCAAATGTTCATGCAATATTGAATGTATGCGAGTGGAACTAATGCCCAAATATGCCTCAATCTCACGATAAGTCACATGACGATCTTGCAATATCAGTTCACGCACAGCATTGATGTTTTCTGGCACAACAACCGATTTTGGACGACCTTTACGAAATTTGTCCTGGAGCGAACTACGACCACGATTGAATTCGGAAAACCAGCGAAACACAGTGGCCCGGGATGATGCTTTATCACCAAAAGTCGAAGCGAGTTGATCGGCACACTGTTGTTGAGTTAGTCCACGTCGAAAATCATAAAAAATCATCGCATGAAAATGTTCACGATTTAACTCCATTTTTGGCCGAGATGAATTTTTCAAGTCATTGTAAACAACACAAATAGCACTCGTATGACAAAACTTTCTGAGCACGTATACCATTAACCCTTTAACTGCCGGCAGGTACATGTATGGCGGTACCCAGCACGCCGCGAATTTTACGACAAAAATAAAACCTTCTAAACATATCGTTATTGAAAGTGTAATAAAGTTTATTTATAAAACTTACCAAATAAATGAAGAGCGCGCCAGTCGTGCAGTCATTTATCCATAATCATAAAATTAATTGTTCATGGTGCAGGGTTGTCACAAAATTTGTCATAGAAAATATGAAAACTAAATTATATGTCAAAAGTAATTGTTTATGTTAGTTTAATATTAAAAGTATTCACACACACACACTATGATTTAAAAAAATTAAAAGTCTTCTATCGTATGATAAGTCTCAAAACAAGTATCCACGCAGAGAGCCACTTTGCACTGTTTGCATTGATATCTCGATTCTTTCCGTATTTTTTTGGACAAACACACTACACATCTCTTCATTGATTTAACTTTACCCTCTTTTGTAGGTAATTTACCCATAAAATGCCTTTCTGTTAAACGTGATGGTAATTCCGATTGGCTGTTCCTTGGCGCGGATTTGGAGGTCACATCACGTTTGTGCTCATGTATAAGTTGCCGAATTACTTCTAACTGAAATTGTGCTAGCGGCACCCGTTTTCCCGTTTTTTGACAGTGTAATATATGGGCATTTAATAAAGAAAGGTCCAAAAGGTGGAAAAACATTTTTTTATACCATCTCATCGTTTTTCGCGATGAGTGTGTATTTGACAGTGCCATGTCAGATTTATCGACCGCACCCATATTTTTGTTGTAGTCCTGAACGCATTCAGGTTTGAATATTGATTCATGTCGGAAGGTGGTTTTTCCTGTATCGGTAAGGTTAGCAGGATGCAGAGTTGTAAGCATCGATACCTCCCTTTTATCCTTCCAAATTTGTGCCGAAACGGCAACTGTGTGAAAAGCTTTCATTTCGCCTTTTTTTAATTTTTCAGTTAGTTTTGGCATTCCTTTTCGGTTCATCCTAATAGTACCGCAAGCATTTGTTTTTCGGGCGTGTAGTTTTTGAAACAAAGTTGGGCTGGTGTACCAATTATCCACATACAATGTGTGTCCACGATCTAAATATGGCTCCATTAGTGACATAACTACACTGCCCGAAATACCGATGTGTGGGTGTGTCACATATTTTGTCGATTTTCCAGTATAAACAATAAAATTTAATACATAACCCGTAGCACAATCACATATGACAAAAAATTTTATGCCGAAACGGCTGGCTTTAGACGGAATATATTGACGAAACCACAACCTGCCTTTGAAAAGCAACAAACTTTCATCGATACATATATTCATGTAAGGATACATGTATTGTCCAAAAATGCTTTTGAAATGGTCAACGAGGAATCGTATTTTGAACATCTTGTCTCCACTTGCTTGTTGCGTGTTGTCGCAGAAATGAAGCATTCTAAGAATTATCTGAAATCGGTTGCGGGACATGGTATCGGAATATATTGGTGAAAACAACAATATATCAGTAGACCAGTGATCTTCTATCTTATTCCTTGAGTTGCAGGCCATCAAAATAGATATCGCAAGAAAGAGGTATAATTCTTCGACTGTTACGTCTACCCACTGTTTTAGCCTCCAACTTAATTCGTTGCAGTTGTTTTTGACGTATTGGTACTGCTTATTGGATTGATCGGCGATAAAATTCATAAGCGTGCTGTTCATAAACAGTTTGAAAAAGTCTACTTCTCTGGTACCAACACTCTCTACATCCGCTCCTGATTTTGAGCTAGAGAACGAGTTGACAATGGGAATAAAGTCATCCGTTTTCCATTCAAAAACTGGTGCCGATTCATCATACCCGGGAACGTTCGACACATCTGGTTCCTCATCATCAGAATCGACACTAAAATCACTGTCATCAGAGTCGCCAGTGACGGCAACTCTGTCCATAAATTCTCCGCACGGTTGAGTGTTTTGAGACGTACTAGGCTCTTCTTCCATTTTGAGTGGATCGAATATCAAAAACTTTATAACGTATAAAAAAAATATACATAAAAATTTGACAACGTGCGATTAGGTTCCGACACTCGTAAGCTTATAAAATAAACTAACAGATTCACAACACAACAGGCACAATAGTAAAATTTAGCACGAAAATACACTGACAAAATGCGAAATAACTATGTCAAAACACTTTTTTTTCTCTCATAAAGTAATTATGATAAAACTTATTCAACAGAAATAAAAATCAGAAAATTCTACCGCGAAATAAGTTTCAAATATAATATGAACCGCTATACATGGAACACGAAATAAAACTGTACTCTGTAGACGAAAAATTATATACGCAAAACATCGATAGAAATTCGGGGATTCCTAAAAATCCCGGCTAATAAACGGCTATTACACAACCCTGAGCGCCATCAGTTGTTCCGACGACAAAGCTCTCTTTAATTTACGTTTAAAGTGGTAAAAACAAATTCTGTTTCAATTCTAAGTATGCAAAGATATTCACAATAGATGCCTCTATGTGTTCAATATATTTGTACATTTTAAATAATTTATTTTCTTTAGTAAAAGCCCATTTAAAACGGCGCGTCTTAAGACGTAATTTGTGTATGAGCGGCGCTCCGTTCACAGAAAATTATGCGTCTTAAGACGCTTTTGGCAGTTAACAGGTTAAAAACGTCAAACTTTACGATGCTGATGTCAGATTTGACGTATCTACACTGGTGTTGCCATATCTTAAAACTTAAGTAGCAACACTCGTATGTGCGAGTGTTGTTGTTTCTTCATATGCAATAGTGTTACCGACATGCTCAATGATAAATCGTGGCATTCTTGACTTTTCGAAGGGTTCTAAACCCAAAGGTTTGATTACTGGGGCTGAAGACAATGTTATCTCCTGGTCACACTCTTCAATATGTCTGAACTACCAATTCGGATATTGGTAGCTGCCTAACACACATCATGTTTTTTTTAATAAATGTATTATCCATTAAATAAAAGTTTTTTTTTAATAATTTGGTTTTAATTCCGCACATAGGTATTATTCAGGAAGGTGATTGGGGATGCGACATATGGGCAAGTGGCCCTTTTCTTCTCCATCATGGGGCTGCTGAATGCCTGGCTGATGTGGCCCCTTTGTCTCACCCTGTACCTCACGGGAGTGGAGACTCTATCCTGGGAGAGACTTTCCTGGCCGATTCTGCTTGCAGCCAGTGGAATGTTTTTGAGTATGTCTATATGTTACTTTATCATACAGTTTATAATTTATTTTGCATTTCTTCATCTCGAGGTGCCGCCTCCTATCAGAATTTGGCTACCAATATGTTATTTAAGATCTAGAATAAACATGATCATCAAAAATTCGCCATATTAGAAATTTAAATGAGTGAATCAGACATATAATCAGCTATCTAGTTGAGGTATATTGAGCAAGTAGACTGGGTTACTTCAATTTGATTTATTAACTGGGTTACTTCAATATATATGTAAAAAAAGCCCTAACCCATAAATCATATATTTTTGGTTTATTAGAAATATTGAATGATTATAATTCTATCCTTGTGTATAAAATGTGTATTTTATGGTGAAATTTTCTTTAAAGAAATATTCCATTCCATCCCATACAAGACACTGATACTTTTTTTATTTGACTTAAAACAAGTAGAATGTGGATTGGATAGTTTTTGCATAATGATGTCCGATTGTTTGGAATGAATAAATGATAAAAGACTAACAAAACAAATACACAGCGTAAATGTGAGTAACAGGCGTAGTATAGAAATATTAAGGAAAGTATGATTGGATCAAGTGTATGATATTTTGAAAGAAGAAAATGTAAAAGTATGAGGTGTGTGGGGGTAGAAGAGGGAAAGATGTTTGTCATAATAGGAAAGTCTGGTGCTCTCTCTTCTCTGCCTACCCTGACACGGAAACAGTGGATGGTATGTACTGGTCTTTTAGCATGGAATGAATTACCTTATTGATTATTATATATTTTTTTAATTTATGATTATATGATGCCAAAGAACACCCTAAATGTGTGAATGGCAAACTAACACGAATAAGAAGATATCCTCTAGAGTGTATGAATGCTAATGGTATAGAAGTCTTCAAGAGGCTTTCAGAGATTTTACTCTTGTGTAATTCCATGTCAACTTAACACACACTTTCAACCTTACACATTTCGTTGAAACGGGTCATGCTTTCAGTTACGTTAATACAGGTCAATACAGTTAATACAGGTCATGCTTTCAGAAGCCATGGCTGTATTAATAAATATAATTCCAGATTTAACCTTTTAATTTTATGCATGTCTTTACATAATATTTTATAGTTAACCACTTAACAGTCGGATTTTAAACATGTAACACAATGACAAACTGTGAACGAATAAATTTTATACGAAAATATATTCCATTCGGAGAAAACAAGATCTGGCCAAACGATGCTTGGGAGAAATACTCCCAACCAGTCGAAACAAGATTTGCTCGAACAAGGCTCGGGCTCGTAAGTATAAAAAGAAACTTCGTGTCCGAGCGGGACTCGGGCAAAACTGTCAAGTAGTTAATGATCGCATTATGATTCCAAGATGGACGTATACAAAAAAAGGAATATAAAGAATATTTTAGATTTTTTCACTAATTTTAATTTCAATTTTTTAAGAAAATCGAAAATAAAAGTTTTGGTTAATTTTTTTAATTTATTTATCAACTCCTATATAATTTGAAAGCCCATTTAAAATCTTCAATGTGAATTCTTTATGATTTCTGTTAATTTTTCATTTAAGTTATGATGATTTCATATGTTAATGTTTTGCACCCTTAGAGTTACGAAGGCGGTCCGATAAGTACTTAGCCTCACCACCCGATGGCACCACTATCGCAAGAGCAATTTTTTATCGCGTAGTACATTCTCGTTGACAGCTACTGTCAAAATTTCAGCCGAATCGGACGCGTAGTTTTGTTTTGACCGCGTGTGGAAGCGAGCGTGTCCGCGGATTTGAGAAAAATGGAAAAAGAGCAATATCGATCGGTGATTCGATTCTTGTTTTTGAAAGGGAAATCGCGCAGCGAAATCAAAGAACGCTTGGATGCTGTGTAAACGGCTACCACGGAGGATAACGTGACAAAAATCCACGATCTCGTATTGGCAGACCGCCGATTGAAGGTGCGCGAGATAGCTGAGACAGTAGGCATCTCAAAAGACCGCGTGGGTCATATCCTGCATGAAGTATTCGACATGAGAAAGCTGTCGTCGCGATGGGTGCCGCGTTTGCTCACTCCGGACAACAAGCGCAACCGTGAGACCATTTCAGAGCAGTGTTTGATGATGTTTAAGCGCAATCCGAAGGAGTTTCTGCGTCGTTTCGTGACCGTCGAAGAAACATGGATACACTGGTACACACCCAAGACCAAGGAACAGTCGAAACAGTGGACTTCACCCGGCGAACGTGCTCCGAAGAAGGCGAAGACTGCCCTATCGGCCGGAAAGGTGATGGCCACCGTTTTCTGGGATTCAAAAGGTGTGATCTACATCGACTTCCTGGAGAAGGGCAAAACGGTCACAGGGCTCTACTATGCCGAATTATTGGGCCGATTCGACGCCGAATTGCAGAAAAAACGGCCCCATTTGGCGAAGAAAAAAGTGCTCTTCCATCATGACTACGCACCGGCTCACACCTCCGCTGTCGCCACGGCCAAATTGGTAGAATTAGGCTACGAACTGCTGCCCCATCCACCGTATTCTCCGGATTTGGCCCCGTGCGACTTCTTTTTGTTTCCAAATTTTAAAAAGTCACTCGCCGGGCAGAAATTTGGGTCGAATGAGGAGGTTATCGCCGCCACGGCCTACTTGCAGACCTCCAGAAAACGTATTTTTCAAACGGGTTAAAAAGGTTGGAGCATCACTGGGTCAAGTGTATCGAACTCAAAGGAGATTATGTTGAGAAATAAATCGCCACTTTTCCAAAATTTTTGTTATTCTTTTGTAGGCTAAGTACTTATCGGACCACCCTCGTATAGTAGCAGTGTTATTAAAACTATTTTGAGAAAGTAGCGCTGTTAAAGCTACATTTAAATCGAACTATTTAAGTAAAAAAAATGTACCGCTGCTACTTAACAGCTACTTTTCGACCAAATTTTGGACACTAAATGATGCTGGAGAAATTAATAAATATAATATGCAAAACACCATCATGCTTCATTCAAATGAAATTATACGTTTGCTTTATTTCTGCCTTTGTTTTCTCTAATTTTGCATCTTTCATTTACATTACTGAATGTACAATATTTTTTATTTGTTTTTTTATTATTTATATTATTTTAGTTAATTTTATCTATTGTACATTCTAGTTTAAAGTATTGTATAGTTGGAAGTTATTTTTAAACATTTTAGTTTTACACAGTTAAAGCAATATTTTTGTCACGGTGCCTTAAAAAACTTACGAATTATTGGAATAAGTAAACCTGTTATTAACTGCTCAGTTTCTCAAACTATTGGGTTGATGCAAAAGTAATGATCGTTTTTTACATATACAATTAAACATTTTTTTTTTAGATTTGTAATATTTATTTAATCAATTTTATAATTTCCATCAGTTCTTATAACCTTCTCCCATCTTTCTATCAACTTATTAATACCATTAGTGTGAAATTCCGTGGATTTTGATGCGAAAAATGTAGTAAGGGATGTTTTTACCTGCTCTATTGTATCAAATTTTTTATCATTTAAAATTTTTTGCAGCGATCGTAATAAATAAAAATCGGAAGGAGCAAGATCTGGACAATACGGTGGATTCTTGATAACATCCCAATTCAACTCATTTAGCTTGTATTGGGTCATCAAAGCCACATGTGGTCACGCGTTGTCGGGATGAAACACTACCCCTTTTCTGTTTACCAATTCTGGTCTATCCTTTTGAAGGGTGATGTTCAATTTGGATAATTGCTGACAATATCGTTCTGTTGTAATTGTCTGATTGCGTTCCAAGAGTTCAAAATACACAATACCCTTACAATTCCACCAAACACAAAGCATTACTTTTTTTGATGGATTTCGGCCTTCGAAGTTGTTAATGGGGCTTGTCCAGGTATAGCCCAATGTCTTTTTCTTGTCACGTTGTTGTACACGACCCATTTCTCATCTCTTGTTACCAAACGATGCAAAAAAGGTTCATGTTTTTATCTCGCACTCAAAGCAAAGCACGTTGAAACATGATCCAATAAATTGGCAGCCGACAATTGATGAGGTATCCAAACGTTGTACCGCGAAACCATCCCCATACGCTTCAAATGTCTTAATACGGTTGTTTGGTTGACTCCCATCATCGACGCGATCTCCCTGGTGGTTAGACGTGGATTTGTGTCAATTATGACTTTTAACTTGTTGTCATCAGACTTCAATGGCCGCCCGGTACGTGGTTTATCAAATAGTGAAAAATCCTCAGATCGGAATTTTGTAAACCATCTTCGTACCTGTCGAACTTTGATGACATCTGCTCCATACACGCCGCAAATGTTTTTGGTTGCCACACTCGCGGTATTGTCTTTACGGAATTCATAAAGTAAACAATGACGTAAATGCACTTTATCGACCGACATTTTGAAAAAATACAAGGGCTTTTCACTGTACTCTGGCCAGGCCAAAACTGAATAGAAAGTAGAGGGAAAGCATCCTTTATACAATGGAATCATTTAAAAGAAGATACTATTCATCATTTCTTACCTGGGATTTTTTTTACCTGGGATCATAAAAAACGATCATTACTTTTGCATCAACCCAATAGATACATCTACCCTCATTTCATATTCCACGTTGAATTTCGAGTGATATTTGGATTTAATTACAGCTACCGCTGAAAACTCAGCTCTATGGGGGTAAGTCGTCACAAATGGAGCCAGGATTTGCAGAGTTTTAGCACCCAGCAAAAAATATTCATCCTTTTCTAACATCCAAAACTCAACTATTTCCAGTAAGATGTTGCTTTTTATCATTGCGCCTGTGCATCAACGCATTGAATTGCGATTGTTTGGAATTATTAAAGTTATTGATTATCCCGCAGCACCACAGGGCGCCGAGGCACACACTTTGATAACCTCTTCTACCTGTATGAAGTTTGAATGAAAAATGTACCTGTGCGAAGTTTGAATAAAATTTGTACTGGATATTTTCCTTTAAATTGGGACAATTTACATTTTAGTGCTATTTTTCTCTATCTTTCTTCCCCTTATCCAGAGGGTCAGTGATGAGACATGCCAGGATTCTCCTTAATCTATCGCAGTATGCAGTTTCCTTTGCCTTCTCCCATTCCATCCTTAAGTACGCTAAGCATTGATGTTAATTAGTTTATATGGCAGTCGAGCATATAAAAATCTGATGGAATGTTAGTATGTATTTAAATTTAATAAAGTGAATTATTTATGTTTCGTTTCAGCCTTCAACTTATTGAGCCATTTTGGGAAAGCAGTGACGTATGATCTGTTCATAACTTTAGGACTAATAACGGCAGTACCGGTTTCAGCAGGTAAATAATTCATTAAATACATTGAAAATGAAACTCATTCATTTTCTCTTTCTTTTCATTTTCTCTTTCTTAATGTGGTTATTAATCATTTTAAATTTGAATTCTCTAGAACCATGGTTTAATGTGAAAGAAGCTAAAAACATGTCGCAGCAAACTCTATTTTTGTTATTTATTGTATTGTATTATACTTACGTTGTACTACCTGACGACCTTATTGCCACAATCTCTTCTAACCAACCAGAAAGATGCTCAAGAGGCCTAAAGCGAAAACCAGACTGGAATTCTTTTTAAAAAAATCTGGGTTCCAGCGAGGTTTAAAACCGCAACTTCCGGGTTGGGAGAGACAGGCATCGTATCAACAAAAAAATTAAATTTATTATATTTTCTCCATATTCTAAAAACTGTCGATCAGAAATAATACTAAAGCCCTTATTTATAGTCTGGCCTACAAACTAAATACTAATTTCTAAATTTTAAATTTCATGATTTGTATTCAGAATTGGACCTCATACACTCCAAACTTTAAAGTGAGGTAATGAAACCACGTGACTCCTTTATTTAAGTAAGCTATGACAAATTTAACTTAAAATTCTAATTTCTAAGTAAGAAATTTAATTTAAAATTCTAATTTCTTCAGTGAAAAATAATATATATTTAGTGTTAAGATCGGACTATGAATCAAGCCCAAGTCTCTAACAAAGCACAGACCTAGTTTGTTGAATTTTGAAGCAGTTTCAAGAAATAATATAACGTTTAGTATGTACAATTATTCTAACAAAAACATGTAAGTACAGAGTCGAGTCTTCTCAGTATTTCCCTCAATGTTGAGTATTCATATCACCATGATTTCCAATTATCTTTCACTTCTTAAAATGTTGCTTTCTTTATCTGATACTCCACCGGATAGGCGCCCGGCGTCTTCCATCTGTCAGCCACACATCCAGTCAGAATAAACTTCTTGACACTGTTGCTCTCCTTTTGCCAAAGTATCTTAAAATCTTTCTTTGAAGAACACAGATGGATGCATTTTTTTCTCAAGTAAATAACCAATAATCTTGTAAATTGTTAGCAATTCAAAAATCTTCTCAGGTCTATAGTGATAAATATAAAATGAAACTGAAAATTTCCAATTTTAGCTCTAGATGTAGTTCTCTACGGAGCTCATTTTGCTGGTATGAAACTAGCAGGGATGATTCTAATAGCGGTTGGATTCTTCCTCGTCATGTTTCCGGACAACTGGCCAGACTATATCACGCGTCTTTTGAGGTAATTTATTATTCACTGACTCAATAAAAGCCATTATTGTTTTTATCAAGTTTGGGTAATTTTGTTTACATAGTCTCATTTATTAATGCCTTGACTCCCTGCGGTAGCAGGTTGAGTGAACAGAAACTAGAGGCCTTATTATCATGCATTGAAATCTTGATTATCTTCAAGTCATTTATGTATATAAAATGAAAATATACAAATAACATTTAAAAATAAATAAGTTGAATTAAAGTAATCATTTATATAAAGCCAAGATTTGTTTTCTTTTTCAAAGTAAATGTGAAAAACTTTTAGTAAAAATGAAAAAATATAGGTTTAAGTATTAAATTTTCTTCAACTATGTATACATTAAGATTTAATTATTTTTTACAAAATAACACAATCAGTGTTATGATGTTTGTTTTTAATTGGCGCTTATTTTTCTCTTCTGCAATCTCAATTTCTTCGAAATTAATTTTTTTATTGCACTGTAAGAATAGGAAATTATGATTTTGTTTAATTTTATCGTAAAATAATATTTACATGTTACAACATATTTAAATTTTAGAAAACGGCATATAAATTACATCTGTAATAAATATGTAGATAAATTAATAAACAGGTAGTTGATGTAAAAAGTGATTATATTACTTCGTCTTAAAAACTTGCATTCATTTTAAGTTTTCATTTGATTTTCATTATAAGATTATTTTTTTTTTAATTCATGATAAAAAAGTACTCGTTGATTTTATTTACTCATTAAATATTATTACCTCATTAAAAAGAAAAAATTAATTTAAAAATGCACATTTGTAATGTATTGTTTTGTAATACACTTTTGTCGTATACAATAAAACCATGAGAATTTATTGCTATATGCCAATATCTTTCAATAAACCAGAAAGATATTAAAGAGGCCTAAAACGAAAACTAGACTGAAGCCTTTTAAAAAAAAAAAATGAGCACTAATGTTAATCAACTCACCCCCGGGCTGGAAAATATGCTTTTTACTAACTAAATAAAGGAGGTTGTCATTTTCATGTACACTCTTTGTAACTTTGGCCAATATAACTGGCACTTTTTTTACTGGGTGATTTTCATCATCAATTGCTGAGATATAAGTTTAATTTTGTTTTGTTCTTTTGAATATACCTTAACCCTTCCTTCCCTGTGATGTGTAACTAGTACACATTGCTTCTTCACAAAAACTTTAATATATCCTGTGATGTGTAACTAGTACACATTGCTTCTTCACAAAAACTTTAATATCTCTATAAATATTATAAATACTGGGTTCAGATTTTAGGTATTCTTCCGTAATACATTTACACATTGAATGAAAAAATAATATTAATAATAATTAGCACTTATCGGCCACATCAGAAATATTTTATGAAAATCGGGAATAAATTCACCAATACAATCAAACGTGTGCCAGTGTGTGACGTAGGTATATTCATTCTAAAAAACCGCTATGAGTGAGGAGCGACACTATTCACGTCTCACTCTCTACTTCGGTATATGGGAACGCAAGAAATATAATCTCAGTTCGCTCACTTCAGTAGCTCTCGGGCATTAGTTTGAAGTGGTCCCTTCGCCCATTTTGTTAATGTCGGCCGATGTTATTTTCATGTTTTCAGCAATTAAATTTCAATTATTATCACTTTTGAGTTCAAATTTAATTAATTTAAGCGATTGGCTATGAATATTCTTATTTTTCTGATTTTAAATCGCTCATTTTTACATGTGTATCGATGTGTATTGAATACACAGCACCAGAACGCGTGGATGTTTTTAGCATAGGAAGGGAAAGGTTAACTAAAAAAATTTATTTAACTGATGAAAAGCAAATACTAGCGCAAAATATTCTTGAAAGAATGTTTCTCCAAAACTAATAAATAAATTACACGCAAACAAATTGTTTTTCCAAAACAGACGTATTTCACAATAAAATTATTTTTGTAAAGAAATAGATCTTATCAAAATATCAAAATTTTCATCACTAAAGAAACAACAAATTTTCTTAAAATGGAGTTCCTAACAATTGTTAAATCATGAACATTTAAAGTGATACATTCTTTAGTCACTAACTATTGTGGATAACTTAGTAGGTTCGATGCTTTGTTTGCATAGACAACAAAATATGTTTCACTCAGTTTAACATTGTTTTAAAGTTTTTAAATTCGACAATTATGTTTTATTTTACAGAGAAGCGTATTCAGTTTATTTAAGTTTACTTCTACATATGATAAATTATTTAAATTTGTAGGTGGAGATACCCTCATTAATCAATTTGTAGGTGGAGATACCCTCATTAGTCAATTTGAGTTAATATTTTTATAACTCATGAATATTTATGCATTTCATTTTTATTAGATTCAATATATCTATATAAACGATACCCTTTTTAAGAACTTTATTGAAAATTTTGTGTTTCTATTTTATTTTCTTTGTAATATTGAGTTTATAAGAAATGTATAGTATTTAGTTGATCTTTATCTTGTAAAAAGTTTCTGTTGCCTCAATTTGCTACTCTGTATAAAAATATATGAGCTTTATCACTGACAAGAGTTTTTTTTTAAGTACCATCATCTATGTTTTATTAAAATAGATTTGGTTAGTTTGAATATTTAGATTGATACACTTTTTGTGTTGAGTTTTGCACTAAGTAGATAGCCTAGTCCTTCTTTTAGAAATTACACACTTATCAACCTATTATTAAACCTTATAAAGACTTCCGAAGGCATAACACAATGATTGATAATTTCACTAATATTATACATCAAATAATCATTTTTCTATCAACAGATTTACTGATGACTCCTGAATCAATACTTTTTTCATTTATCTGCTTTTATTTTGCTTTTATAATGACTCTTTAATTGTATTATTATTTCCATTTCAAATGTCACATTCGTGTATTTCATATGTATTTAAAATAATGTTATATGTGAATTTTAAATATGTTTATATTAACCCATTAACGCCCAAAAGAAAACTACATGTGAAAATTATTTTTTATTGTTATTTATTACAACATTGTGAACACTTAATACTATTAGAAAATGAAAATTTAAATAAACACTTATATTTTAGAAAATAAAGGGCTGTACACGGCTGTGTACAGTGGGCGGTTTAAGAGTGAAATTGTCCAAAACACGGTCGCTCAACACACAACGTTTTCTTACAGAGTCCGCATCGCCAGCGACCTCGGTTGTGGCAAATAACACAACGCAATGGGTTTTCTATGCGTTCGGGGTTGTGACCATTATTTTTTTGCTCCAATCCAAGTATTTTTGACGATGTCGGATGACTTTTCGTTTTTATGTGTCGTATGTACCCTCGGGCAATCGTCCGTCTGAACAATAATTGGTCCATACATGTCACCTGTCCAGTCTTGCTGAGTAACACATGTAGTCGCCAAGCATTAGAAATAGCCATATCTAGTAAGTAGGTAAAGATTACCCACCACCATTTTTTTCCTCTTATGGACACTCGGTAAAGACTGATGGACTGATCCATTTGGTCGACGCCACCCATTCCTCTGTTGTAATTTATAAACAGTCTTGGGACATTGACTTCCACTTTTTGCTTTTGAACCTTGCACCATCTTCTCACTTTTCCCAGAGGCTCTATACTGTCAAAATTGGATCCCATTGTAACAACATTATTATCTTTCCAGCGTACAATTGTAATTTCATTTTTTGTGTCAAATCGGTAGTCATACTCTGCTCTAGGTCGCTTTTTCATTACCTTCACAGTGGTAAGTGGACAATTCTTAGTTCTATTCTCTCGCATTGTGCCTGTGGCCCTGTAGCCTAAGAGTCGCAAATCATGCAACAACTGATAATTTGTAAAAAAGTTATCGAAGTACACAATATGTTCATTTGGTACAATTGGCATCTTTGCCAGCAGAGATTTTACGACTCTCGCGCCGAGAGGATCAGCAGAAACTTCTGTAGATGACTTGCCGCAATAAATGTCAAATGTGTAGCAGTAGCCATCAGAACTTGTTGCTGCCCAATTCCGATAGCCAAACCTCACAGGTTTTCCCATTATGAATTGTTTGGCTGAATGACGGCCAAAATATTTAATCATGGACTCATCTACAGACAAATTTTTATGAAAAACTCCCCACTGGCACGAGTTTCTCTGAATGAGATTACACAATGGTCTCACTTTGAACATTTTATCATTCGAATTTTCAACTAGAGAATTGTCTGCAAAGTGTAGGTTTCTTTTTATTTCCAAAAACCTATTACGTGACATGCAATTTGCAACCAATGGAATGCCAAGATCTTCATCCAAACTCCAATAAGCACGTTCGGTAGGTAATTCGTGATATCCAGTCAATATCAATATGCCCAAAAAAGATTTCAAGTCCTCACAATTAATTTCAAAATTATGTCGATTATTTTGACCAGCGTACAAAATACTATTTTGTGTTATCAAGTTCATAACCTCTTCATCAAAGAATTTTTCAAACAACATTGTAGGGTTGTGGTCTTTTATGGATTCTACAACAGTCTTTTGTCTGCTCTGAATGGCATCGGTAATGTTATGTGTTGTACTATATATAGGTGAAGTTTTTCTCCACTTAGGTGCGTCTTGACTTTTAACTCGTTTTGAAGATCTTATATAATTAGAAAGCGGCTCATCATCACTGTAGTCCCAGTCCGAAATATCATGGCCAGGACGACGTGGAATTACTTGCACTGTACCTGGCACATCTTTTGGAAGATTAGAGGACGTCAAATCATCGTCATTCCCTTCTTCTTCGTCACTCAGGACATCAGGATTTGGTGGAATCAATACTATATCGTATTCGACTTCATCGTTTTCATCGGACATTATTGATTCAAGGGCTTCTTCGAGTCTTGTATAGGTATTATGGCTTGTGAAAACACGACGGGCCGCCATTTTAAAAATTTTAAGGATTTCAGGATTCGACAATTATAGTTATCGGGTTATCAAATATATGTGTTATCGAATTATGCCTTTAGCACACTGCAGGGTATGAACTGAGCAAGAAACAAAAGCGAACTGAATATGATCTGCTTCCACGAGTCATTAACATTTTTACAGTCAGATGCCCATTGTACACGCTTGTGTACAGGGCAATAAAATATAACCCAGCACACCATAAAAAATTTTTTTCGTTGCAGTAATAAAATCACGCGTTATAATAGAGTCTAACTATACCTAATAATAAAAAAACAAGAGAAAATATTTTATTATTTATAATAAAAACGTTAAAAACATCTTACGAAAAAAATCTTATTTCATATCCATATTGCGATGATAAACCAATGATATTTATTTACGCATTATTGCCAAATTTTATTTTTTTCTAGTTAACTACTATTTTATAGTTTCGAAATAAGTAATTACTTCCATAATAATCATATAAAGAAAACACCAATTCGCGCTTTGAACAGGTGTACACAAGCGTGTACGGCGGGCGTTAATGGGTTAATTAAAGAAGTTAACTAGTCTGTCTCAGTTTGAGTGAAATATTCTCCATATATCAACCAAAATTCGACAGTACTAGGCAACTTTTTTTATTAAGCATTTCATTATTTGATACCACATATAACAATTTCACAAGTGTTGTACTTTTCATATTTTTTTCAAAAAAACAAAAAAAATTGTTGCAGAAATGTCATCATGTTGAGCCACAGTGCAAGGTGAGAAAAAAAACGTAAACTTATATCAAGTGAAATATTAAATTACAAAAATTCTAACCAAAAGTATGTGTATTTACCAGACATCCAATACATAAATGATCATTTTTACATAATAATCATTTGATGTATTTTATTTCCATAAATGAATTGGGTTTCCCAATACAGGAAGCTGTTGTTTCAATAATCAAAAATAATTAAGGCCTTAATAATATTATTGTTTTTTTTTATTGTGAATTGAATTCTTTGTATAAATAAGAATTGGAAATTAAACAAACACAGTAACTAGTCAAACTGGTTTTGAGTGATGAAAATAAGTTTGTCACTGGAAGATTTATTTTATTAAATTATCTAAACAAGTTTTTTTCCTATATTTATTGATCTTATTCATAGTTAACTGTTCAAATTTAGACAGCTGTTGAGATGTTTGGTCATTAAAATAACTTTTTGAAAACGATTTAAATATATAAACAGCATCAATCAAAATTTACCGTAAAATTAAAGAAAATATGGATGACAAAAGGGGGCAAGGAAGTGGTTATATTGAATATGACTTATGTATAATATGGTGTAATTAACACTGCCTGTGTTAGTTGCAAGAAGTTATCAACTTTCATAGGATATTTCTGTCCAGACCTGTCTGGCATGATGATCACTCAGAATGAAACGCATACAAAATTTAAGTAACCTTCGTATATATTTTCGAAGGTTGTTGAAATAATTTGGTGATTTTTAAAGTTAAAACTCAAATTTGGTGTGACCAAGTTTAATGTTTAATCATTGTTTTGTACATTCTGCTCAGTGCTCTGTATAACTAGCGAAAGTGCGTGTAAACTGCTAAAAGTTTTAATACTATTGCAATTTTAATCGTGATTGATAGTTTTCATAATATACTATCAAATCAAAAAAGTATTTCTCACTTTTTGATTTCTAGGCTTTAAAAGTGTTTGCCCTTAACATTTATAATCTGATTCAATCAGATAGTGAAGAGCTTAAAATTAAGTTTTTCTTGAAATGAAAAAGCAAAATAAAATAAAAGAAACTAAAACTCCTATTACTTACGGACGTACCGCTTAAGAGGTTCGGAAAAGTGTTTCAAAATCTTGAAATAGTTTGACATGTCATGCTTTAAAATTTAAACTGAACGGTCACTTTATATTTACAAATGCTACTATCTAAATTAATTTATATTTTATAATAAAAAAAAATAAAAGAAAAAACCTTTCATCCAGTGAGCCTTCAAAGAGTGCCTCACTTTCTAATGACAATGCCTAGATTGTTTCTTTAAAACCTTATTTATTTGAAGTTTTTCTTTTAATATCTTTTTATAGTTGCGGATACAAATATATTTTTTTCAATATAGTCTTCTGTCCAATTTCATTCCCAGGGATCTAAATTCAGCTTATAATATTGTCATTGGGGAATTACTTCTCACTTGACGAGTGATTGTTTGTAACAAAGTAATTCATAAATATAAGAAATAATTATGCTCACTTTATATTTCAAATAAATCAACTTTTTTTGGGACAGAACCCTTTTAGTAAATATTTAGCTGGAATTATTGATCGATCTGAGGATTCTTCTTTGCCTCCTTCATCATCGATTGTTGATAAGTCTGGTACATAATTCAAATCGATAATATGTTACTCTTTGTAAAAATTCATGTTTATTATTTTTTGCTTATTTATTCTTTTTTACATTCCCTAGTTCTCACAATTACTCAAATTTCAAATAACTCAACTTCATGAAGAAATCATTTTTATTTACATTTAAATAATCATTTTATTTACACCAAAAGTACTTTTTGCATAATTATGTTAAGTCAAATATTGAATTTTGTTTTCATTTCAATTTAGTACCTTTCAAAAAAATATTAAAATTGCACTTTTTATATCAAATCAATTTTATTTTTCATCATATTCTTTTACATTTAGAATTTGCTTTTTTTTACCCTTTGGTTTGCTTGAAATTTTTTTTTATATATTTTTTTAGTTTTCTGGTCATGTAGAGTTACCGATGGTATTGTGTCTTGTGCACTGACAAGTCTATTTTTCCCTCAACCGTTGCTTTGGACCCGTGGCATTTGACGTAAAAGGCCGGCGTTCTTTCATCACCGAGATATACATCTGCCCGCTCAGGATCCATTTCCAAGCTAGTTTAATTCTACCATCCTTCTGTTTGTTCTTGCAAGTAAGTAGATTTTGTGAACTGAAATCCGATTTTATCCTATCATATAATGTATGTACTTATTGGTCAATAATTCAATATAAATTTCATATTAAAGATTGTCTGAAATTGTCTTAAAATAATAGAGAAGTTGTGCTAAAAATCTCTTATCACAAATCATAAGCATGATTCGTGATAAGATTAATAATAAACCCTTTTATGCCTTTTGGTGGCTGGAAACTTCATATTTGCAAACCCATTATTTAATCTATACATTTTCGTCCTCATGACTAGTATTTCTCCTCTAAATTTGTGAAACAATGTCTTTTTTAGTATATGGGGAAAAAATAATGAATAATTTTTTGTTTGGTTGTGTATTTGTCACTTTTACTGTTTTGTGTGTGTTTGGATTTTTTTCTGTGATGCAAAATTAAGTTTTAAATTACGCAAAATACATGCAGGTTTGTTGAAATTCTAATATTTTGCTACCCATAGTATAAAGCAGGAGTCAGCAACAGGCAGCCCACGGGCCTCATATGGCTCACATGTTCATTTTTGTACCCCACAAACATTTGAACATACTAATATAAAACATTTGCCCCGTATGTTGAATCATTTGAATGTTTGCACAGCAAATTTTAAATGCGAACTCCCTGTCTTAAACAGTTGCTGCCATAGTATTAAAACTAAAAGTCGAATGTGGCCCATAAGCCTGAAAAGGTTGCTGACTCCTGGTATAAAGGTTTGTAGATGTGAAAATGTACGTGTTGAAGAAATATTTTATAAATTTGTCTGTTTTAAATAATTTGTTAATGAAATACATTTTAAGAGATGAAGAATGTGTTGGTGTTACTAGTATTCATAATTCCTTCATTGTTTACATAATAGTTCATCACATTGATTTCGCCATTAAGACAGATTGGTGCCAGTCTATAATTTCTAGGTAAATTCTTAGTTTTCGTAACTCAGATTTTTTTGCTAAAAGAAATTTTGTAATGAATGCATGCCATATTAAAATAATTTTAAAAAACTTAGATATCATTACTGTTTTTATGAAATGTATTTTAAGTGCATTTTATGAATGAGTTTGAGTCAATATTTGATTTTTTTTTCATAGACAAGAATGTGAACATAGATCAATGTTTATTTAGATTGTTGTTGTAAATTAAAAATGCTTTATTGATTCATTATATTGATTTATGACTGCAGTATTCTACCAACCCCATTTCAATTTTTACTTATTATTTAAGTTCGAAACTGTTTATTGCTGTACTGTTTTTTTTCTTTAAAAAATGTCAACTTTAAAAGCTCATTTATTTTGCCTTCTCCCATTATTTTAGAGAGTGACTGCCCCTTGGATATAATCATCTTTAGTGTCCCTAAAAAACTAGGCCCTAGGACAATTCATTCAGCCTCCATTAAAGAATAACAAAGTCACGCATCTGCCAGGAATCGAACCCAGGACTGGACCATGACCCCATAATCTTTTTTGTATCCTCAATCATGATATTATGATCTATTTCTAAACCTCAAGGGGAATTGAGAGTCATAAATTTGAATGCTGGGAATAGAATCCAAAACTCTTGACTTAACATAAGGGTATTGTAATGGCTGTACCGCAGATGTTGATAGACACAATGAGATTATACTCTAAATTAGTGAATTGTACAATGGTAGCCAGCAATGCTGTCCCTCATGCTTCTTAGTGCCCCTACTGTGTTAAGAATTCTCCCTTGGAGGTGGTACCACATATTTGGGACTTACTGTTTTACGGGATTGCCCCTGTTTTTATGTTTGAATTGTTAAGATATAAGTTTTCAACCCAATTAATATCATCTCTGTTTAGTTCTATGCTTCTATCCATGTTGGTCCGCAGCCCGGCAATCCACATCCTCCCTTTTTAGGCCAAGACTGCGAATCTCTATCGTAACACCAGTGTAACACATCAATCAATAAGTCCCGGGACTAACCAACAGATGGCGCCTCTAATAACAAATTCATACCATTCTCAGTTAGTACCAACCTTTAGAAGTTACGTGTCAAACTGCCGATTTCAAACGCGGTCGTACAGACACAAATGATGCTAAACGCTCTGGTCATCCAAATGAGGCTGTTACACCAGAAAACATAAAAAAACCCTCAAAATCGTGATGGAAAATCGCAAAGTAAAGTTGCGTGAGATAGCTGACATCTTGATGATATCATTTGGTAGTGTTTACACTATTTTGCATGAACATTTGGTCATGAAAAAGTTCACAATGGACAGAAACAACAACGCATCGATGATTCAGAGCGCTGTTTGGCACTGTTTACGCGAAATAAATTGGTATGTGACAATGGATGAAACTTGGATCCACCACTATACTCTGGAATCAAATCGGCAGTCAGATGAGTGGAGAGCAGCCGGTGAAAGTCGGCCGGGAAGGTTATGGCCTCCGTATTTTGGGATGCGCATGGTATAATATTCATCATCATCTTGAAAAGGGAAAAACCATCAATAGCGAATATTACATCGCGTTTGAAGGCAGAAATTGCAAAAAAATGGCCCCATATGAAGAAGAAAAAAGTTCTCTTTCATCAGGACAATGTACCGTGTCACAAGTCGATGGCAATGATGGCTAAATTGCATGAGTTGAACTTCGAATTGCTTCCGTACCCACCGTATTCTCCAGATTTGGCCCCCAGCGACTATTGGCTGTTCGCAGACCTCAAAAAGATGCTCCAGGTAAAGAGATTTGGCTCCCAGGAAGAAGTGATTGCCGAAACTAATGCCTATTTTAAAACCAAAGATAAATCGTTCTACACGGCTGTCACAGAAAAGTTAGGAAAGCGTTGGAATTAATGTATCACTCTTGAATGATACTATGTTGATGAATAAAGAAGAATTTTGGCAAACATATGTTGTTTTAGTAGTTAGTCCCGTGACTTATTGATCAATGTGTTATGGTGTAGGATAGTCATTTAATTTGTTGACTATAGCATGAATGAAAAAAAATCAAAATATACGAGGGTCATCTAGAAAGTAAGGTTACAAGGAGGCCGAGGCCGGGGGGAATTTTTTTGTTTCGAAGTTGGCACACCTGGCGTGTAGGGGGGATCCTAACGGTCAGTTTGTTTGGTCCCGCGTGTTTGTCGGCCATTTTGTTCAGTCACAGTAAATTATTCCGATGGAGAGGTCGTCGCGCGCTCCCGTCCATGCGAGATCCGCGCGGTCATCCGTTTTTTGACTGCAGAACAATACCGCCCCGAATATCCATCGGAAGCTCGTGGAAGTTTATGGTAGTGATGTGATGAGTCAACAACATGTCACGAAGTGGGTTAGGTTGTTCAAAGAAGGCCGTACTGATACGACGAGGCAAGGCAGTGATTTCTGATGAATTTGTGCAAAAAATTTAAGAACAAGTGCGAAATGACCGCCGTGTGACGTTTGACGATCTTCACGAAGAATTTCCTGACATTTCTCAAAGTCTCCTTGGTGATATTGTGTCAGAAAAACTTGGTTACAAGAAATTGTGTGCGAGATAGGTGCCCAGAGTGCTCACACCGGAGCACAGTCAAAATCGCGTGACCGCCGCATGTGAATTTTTGGATCGTTTTCCACAGGAGGGAGAGGCTTTTCTAGATTCTATCGTGATGGGGGATGAGATGTGGGTGTCACTACACCTCAACAATTTTCCAACGATCAGGAGGTCGAGGAAGCTGTAACGAAGTGGCTGAAAGAGCTGGCGGCGGAAATCTATGACACTGGCATACAAAAGCTGGTGTCCCGACTACAGAAATGTCTCGATCTCGACGGCGATTACGTTGAAAAATAGTTTAATATAAATAGTTTAAAAATAGTTTAAGTATCCTGTGAATTTCAATTAAATACAAGCATTTTTCGATACTACATAAATGTTGTAACCTTACTTTCTGGATGACCCTCATAGATTACAAGAAATGAAAACCTTCACAAAAAAAAAAAACAACTTAGACAAATATGACAAATGGAAATATTAAAAAAAATAGATAATCATAATTGAAAGAGAAAAATAAACACAAATTTTAAATAAAAATGACAAGATATTATAAATAAAAAAGATAGAAAAATTTATATCTTCTTGGAAATTTACTATATAATAGAAAATATCAAGCAATAATTTTATATATAAAAATAAAATACATGAAAGAAATAATATATAATAATAAAAATATAAAACATACATATTACCATTTGGAAAGCAACATTCACAAAACAAATCAGGGATATATGTCCTTTTTATATATGGTTAGGTTAATAAATGTTGATAATTTGATTATGCATTTTAAAAAATTCCATTTTGCATTATTATGCATTTTAAATGGAATTTTTTAAAATGCATTTATTACGCATTTAAAAAAATTCCATTTTGTGATAAATAAAGAATATTGAATAAACACAAAAAAAATATTTTGATATTTATTTCATTTTAATGTTAGTCTTGTATGAAATACTACTTAAACTCTATTTTAATCTAAGTCTTGTATGAAATACTACTTAAACTCTATTTTAATCTTAGTCTTGTATGAAATACTACTTAAACTCTATTTTAATCTTAGTCTTGTATGAAATACTACTTAAACTCTATTTTAATCTTAGTCTTGTATGAAATACTACTTAAACTCTATTTTTATATTACTAAGAATATGTCTTCACTATAAATGAAATTTAAATAGCTAGTAATAAGAAAAAAAACTTCTATAATTATTGAAAGAGTAAAATCAAGTTCCCATCAGTCATGCTCCAGTTTCAAACATTTATGATATTTTTTTTCACAATTTAAAAGGCATTCTTAAATTTTATTTTAAAAATTTAATAGCGAAAGGAACGAAAGTGGTTGAACTTTATTTCGCAAATCAAGAGTCAATTGTTTGAACACAGTGTGCATATCAACGTCATTTTACTGATGGAAATTGTCCAGCAAGATAAATGATTAGGAGATTCATTACACGTTTTCTACAGCAGGGTTCAGTAGTTGACTTGCCTAGAGCCGGTAGACCGTGTACTATCTGCAATGATGAGAATATATTCAAAGGGTACAAGAGAGTGTTGTTGATGATCAAGTAACTTCAAGCGCGTCTCGGAATTCAGCTCAGCTCGGAATGGATCGTACGACACTACAATAAAACTATTTGCACTTCTCCGTAAGAAGTTAGTGCAAGAATTGAGGACGTAAGATTCAGCGTAATCTAATTGGATTATTTGCATCATACCTAAAAGAAAAATCTTAATACGTAACAATCCGTAACAAGTCTTCTGTGGAATTTATCGCAAGATCTGATATACCACAAGGATCCAATTAAGGTCCCCTACTATTCCTCATATTAATAGACTACATTCAAAATTCCATAAGTCACTCGACATGTTTATTGTCCGCTGACGACTTGAAAATTTTCAAAAAGATCAATTTACCTCACGACTGTGCACAGTTACAACAGGACCTAGACTCCCTAGTCTCCTGGAGTGAGCAAAATCATCTTCTGTTCAACATTAATAAATGTGTCTGTGTATCTTATAGTCGATCGTTTTCACCAATCCACCATCAGTATACTATACAGGGAGTGGCACTAAACAGAGTTTCTGAATTCAAGGATTTGGGCGTAACCTTCGATGTCGGACTCACGTTTGTTAACCATGTCTCACGTTTGATATCGGACTGCTACAAACTACTCAGTTTTATAATGAGAATATCAAGAGAATTTAACAGCACCGATATCCTCCGAAACTTATATAATTATCTAATTAGAACCAAATTAGAATATGCATCTACGGTTTGGGCTCCTCATCAGCTCAAATATAAAAACAATATAGAACAAATACAAAAAAAATCCTCAGATATCTATGGTACAGAATAAAGGGCGATTACCCAAAATATGCTCACCATGCCGAACTTCTCACAGTGTGTAACTATAGAAGCCTCGAAACAAGAAGGCAAGAATCTGTTGCAATATTCCTAATAAAGGTTTTCCAAGGTTCCTTTAACTGTCCCGCGATTCTAGAAGCACTAAGTTTATATGTACCCAATAAATATCGCCGTGCAAGGAATCACCCTCTGTTCTACATACCAACTTACAGGACGAATATCATGGCTGGTCACGCGTGGTATAGAGATATTGAACCAACTGAATGACACGGTTGATATATTCTCGGTACCGACTAGCAGTATGAGAAGAATCCTGGCTGGCTGATATTATTCCTAACGAATAAGCTAACGCTAGAAGCATACCCTCTTTGTGTAATAGGAAAATTCCGTGCAAAGTGGATAAAAAAAAAAAAAAAATGAAAAAAAAAAAACAAAAACAACACCTAGAATAGGAGTATTGGAATGCGACTTATGGCTCCTCTATATAACTAGTAGTTTGTCGAGTTTTTCTGTTACAAGTTATTTTTGGGAAAACAACACCTTGATATGAACTCGGCGGTAACGAGTATTGTTTATAATAACAGACTCTCTTTGATAGTCTGAATGTCATTATAGCCTGGGTTTCACTTTATTTTATTTTAATTAATAATTTTTTAATCAGATTGGACTATTATTAAAAGTAACAACAATTTTATGGTTATATTTTTCAATGCCTTTTTTGCTAAGTTTTCAATGACTATTTTTTCAGATGGTCATTGAGGCGCCACGTGGGATCTTGTGGCACACGTCGAGAGCTCATCGACTACCGCACCGGCTACATCCGCTCCCACCTGCGCTCCCCAAGTGGCCGTGTCAGGTGACCCTCCACTCCCCCCACTCCTACCCCAGTCTAAACTCTGCTACTGGATGTTAACCTAACCCATTGAACTTTCATCACTTGGAACGAGAGCAATGTATTAATTACCGCTCATTCCTAATCCTGTTCACTATGTGTATTGAAATGTGTTTATTTCGGAAGCATTCCCTTGTGAGAATGTAAATTTGGAGTCGTTTTGAGAAAGGATATTCAAAGTTTTTAATGTTTACCCCGTGAAATATGTTTTGTATTGCGATTTGTATCATCGATATAATAATGGAATTATTAAAAATAACAAAGAACATTGAGGGACTTAAATAATGTGAATAATGCACCATTTAGAAAAGTAAATTTAACACCCATATATTTAAGGCACAAGAAGTGTGAATGTTTGACAGCTGTACTTTCTACATTTGAAAAATTGCATATTTTGAATGAAAATCTGACATTAAGTGACATCCCACATACTTTAAAATACATTGATTGATATATAAAAATAGCGAAAATTGGTGCATGTTGGGTATTTTTTAATTTGACAAGTTATACAGAAAATTTAATAAAACTTACTTAAATTGGTCAAATATTGATTTAAATCATCTTCTTTCTCTCTTTCTTATCCTACGAGTATGAAAAGCTCATTAACTAGGAAAATATTTTTACCTGGCCTCTACTTGTTTTATTCTCTCTGGGACTATTCCTCAACTCGCCTTCGCTGAACTCCTGCACTCCTTCATTTTCATTCTCACTTGGCAAAATGTTAATCTGAATTATTTATTAAACAACAGATAGAATAACATAAATTGTTATTAATTTCCTACTTTTAGTGTAAAAAATGTTTTGTTGAATATTGTATAATAATATTTCAACTTAAAGTGAACACCTTTCAAATGGAGATCTCTTTTCTTATAAAACTCTATCTAATGTGCACTAAGCTAATATTTTCATTTCCATTGAGAAATTTAAGCTCTTACTTGATGTAATGAGGAGAATCTTTTATTCCCAAATTTATATGACTAGTAGGGTTTTGACCAAATTTATATGACTAGTAGGGTTTTGACTAAATATTTTCATTAAATTACGAAGAAAGAATATAACTTCAAAACTACTGATTTTGATCAACAGTTTTTAAAAAAATCATATTTTTTTTCCTCAAATATAATTTGAAGTAATTTTTGTCTTAACATGTAATCTTAAGCAAATTTTATTGTCCTAAACATCGCTCACGTTATTTGATTAGAACATTTTGAAGTTTTAGTTTGGTCAAACCCGCTGAACATGTCTCACTCATTTTCAATGTACCCCTTTCTTAATGAAACACTATGACTCACTTTTAAATCACATTTTAAATGTTAGATGAATTAAAAAATAAATATTGATATCACAAAAAAAGAAGAAAAACAAAAATACATAAAATAAGAAATCCAAAAAGATAGTATAAAAGTGTGTTTAGAAGAAGACTTGATGTTCATAAAATAGAAATATGCTGTTAACTATCAAATTTGTGAGATAAAATGCTTCAATATTGCATGCAGTAAATCTTCTAAATCCAAATCACGTGTTAATTTTATCTTCTTTAGGAGGAATCCAAAACTTTCCAGTTTGTTGACAACATTTGATAATTCACTTTTAGTCCTCTTCAAAGATTTAGATTGCATGTAAATTTGTTCTAGTGCTTCTCATATTCTTGGAAACATTTCTTATATTCGTATTTTGTAACCAGATTTAATTAAATGGTGATTAAAGAAGAGAAGCTTTGCGACCATAGAAGGTCTCTATGAGTGTAATCTATATTATTTACCCGATATTTATTTTCCCTGAATTTTGAATGTACAATAGAAAGCCTAATGACATTGAGACCTTTCTGAATTGACACTTTTGAGAATTATTTTATGATAGAAGTGCTCAAAGCGTAGTTTTAGTAATTAAATATTCGGTCACTAAACAGAATTTCTTCCTGAAAATAAAGGTAATATTGGATATGTCAATAATAATCCTTTAACCATTATCATCATCGTTCTATCAGGAACACAGGAATACCATAAAACGCTCCCATCTAGGTCGGTCCACAAACCAGCACTCCATGCTATTCCAAGTTAGATCGAGACTTCAAATCTCTCTATTGTAACATTGGTGTACTGTGTAGGATGGGCATCCGATTCTTTAAGTCTGTTTGTTGTGGGTTGTTAATACAGCACAGTTCTTGAGCAGGGGGTATTTCTAATATTTGACCAACCCTATAATAGGTTGCAATTAAATTATATTTTATTAACTAAGTAACATTAGATGAATGTATCTAAAATAATCTATTAAATAGGCATCAAATATATATTTGAGCGTATAATATCGCATTTTTAGAATGGGCTCTACAGGATTCAACATATTTCTTTTTTATGAATAGGTAATAGAGAAAAAAACGATTGTGTGTGATAAGCCTACATCATGATTTTATCCTTAGGAAAATCTTAGTCAATAATGGATGTGATTACTTCAGAATATTCAATTAGATCAACTTAGTCTAATATTTAATCTACTTTTATTTCTCTATTACATCATAGTGTAATAAATTAGAAGCAATATCTTGAAAACAAAAATTAAAGATAAAACATTGAAACTAGCTAATAACATAATTGCAGTGTTTGTGTTTCCCAACATTTATTTAATAACAACCTATCAGGGTCTTTCACCTCCTAATATGTAGTTTAAAATACGTAATAAATAATACTTTTCTGACTTTTGAATGGTTGTAAATATATTTTCAATCATCAAAATTTTACTTTCTCAGGTTGTAAAAATTATTAGGAAACATAATAATATTGAAAAAGTTCCTTTTTTGTTGGTTAAATATTGAAATAGTTAAAAACAAATCAAACATTTTTGGGTGATATTTTAAGATTTCTATGAGAATGAAATGTGGACGTGAAACAAGACTGAAAATAGCCGAATAAATGCTGTAGAAATGCGTGCACTTAGAAGAATACACGGGGTGATAATGTATGACAGAATACGGAATAAAGTTATTAGGGATGAGTGAAAACTTGAGGCTGGTGTGTTGAGTAAGATGAAGAAAAGCAGTCTGAGATGGTTTGGGCATGTGTTATGAATGAATGATGAAAGGCTGATAAAACAAATATACAGTGCAAATGTGAGTGGGAGACTCGGTAGAGGAAGACTAAGGAAAGTATGGTAAGATCAAGTGTATGATATTTTGAAAGAAAGAAATGTTAGAAGTCAGAGAAATCATAGGAACTGTATAAGGTGTGTGGATGTAGAAGAGGTAAAAGATGTGTGTCATGATAGAAAAGTCTGGTGCTCTATCCTTTCTGCCTACCCTGACAGGGAGACAACATGATGGTAAAATGCATGTGTTATAAAGAGAATTATTTTTGAGTTACAATAAATAAAAAACAATTATTTAATGACTTGAGTGCTCATTCAAACAGTGGGCTGATATCGAAAAAATATTGTTTAAGTTGTATGTAGCAGTATTATTAAGTTCATTCTTTGTAGGTAGGGAGGAAATTGTAAGCATCAACTTGCATAAAATCCCCTGTTTTTTTATAAACATGTACTAGACTTTTTAACAATATGATTTTTGGGATTATTTTAAGTTTATAGTTTTTTCTTTAAAATAAACTTTTTTTTTTCAAATTATAGTTGAATCAAATATTAAAACTATTACTATAGTTCTATAGTTCTTCAAATTATTATGTATAGGAGTAACATAAAATCAAGTTCTGTTCAAATGAGTTTTTTTATGCATATATTTCAATTTTCAAGATACTAATTAAATAAAATAAATAAATAATGGAGCCATTTGAACGATTCATAATTTGGTGTTTTTCATTTAACCCATTGCTGCTTATAAAAAATAATAATATTTTGTAGGGGACGTCAGTAGCAGAATGAATATTCATTAAAAATGTATAGACCTATTTCTTCATTTCATCTAAACCTGTTTCTCAGAAGTTCTCATAGTACCAAATAAATCTTGAACGATGAAGGCATGCCTTTAATATAGAAGTAATTTAATCTATAGCATAAAATTGTTTCAAATCTCTAATATAGATCCATCCCACCATCTGTTATGGGCAATGAAAAATAAGTCCCAATTTAGTGTGCCACTGGGAGATCAAAATCTCCTTAGAGGAAAATGTCATATTGATAAAGAAGAAAATATTCTGAAGGGATACCTTATACCTTCTCACAATACAAGCTACAATGGATTAAAGGTCTGATGTCACGGAAGGACAATTACTCACAGAGCAGTTAATATTCTGAAAAAGTGGCTTAAAGCTTGAAGTCAAAAGCAGCTCAGAAATTTGTCAATACTTTAGCAAAAAATTTTGCAGCATAGATATCCTTTGCGACCACTCAATTGGAGAAGCTAATTGATCTGCAGATGTATTGATATAAGGCTAAATTATTGACTCGATTTTCATCTAAACTGTGATCTGCAGATTGATCTATATGGCCACAAAGATGTATACAAATCTTGTATAGTTTTAAATAGCAGAATCTAAATAACGCATTTTAACAGAACTGATGGCATGTGCGCATAATATATTTATATTTTATGTACATTTTTTTCTATTTTGTGTCATTAGTTTATCAGTGTTGTAGAATTATTTTTTTTACTTTGTGGACCAATTCGATCTCTTTGTCATATAATGCAGTGGTCCCCAACCCCCGGGCCGTGGACCAAATGGTATTGGGCCGCGCAAGGGCCTGCTTAAAAATCAAAATTACTTTTGAAAAATCGAACATACCCAATAAAACTTAATTATAGCTTAAAATAATTATTCCGTTGAAAACCCCTTCACGCTAAGTTACCACCGACCTTCCGACAATACCTGTTCGAGACAACAACTCTGCCGGTGTTCTGGATTAGAGTCATGGCGGAATACCCTGAGATTGCCACCACAGCACTAAAATCCCTATTGCCATTTCCGACATCCTATCTATGTGAAGCGGGGTTTTCTGCAGTGACAGCAACCAAAACAAAACGAAGAAATAAACTGGACATAAGCAAGACACTTCGGGTGTCACAATCTCCTATTACCCCCAGATGGAACCATCTCGTTTCAATGAAGCAAGCTCAGGGTTCTCATTGATTTGGCATTAAGTTAAAATATTAAATCTGTTTTTATTCATTTTTAAGGGGTAACTGTATTTTATTTTAAAGGCATGTTTAAACACGATTCAATTAAAAATATTAAATCAAAACACATAAAACTTCAACATCAAAACTTTTAAAGAAAATAGATAAATAACTTTCAAGTTAATATATCTGCAAGATATCAGAATAACATTAAAATCCCGATATTAAACCCTAAGCATTCTCAAAATTCTTTTCTCTATCTTGGAAAAAAATACTTTCAACCTTCCGTTGAACCTTAAAAATATTGGAAATACCCATGAATCCAAAAGAAAATTAAAAAAATATCTGAAACTTAATAATCCTTCATTGTTATTATATATTTTTTCTTCATTTTTCCCACAAACCTTGTGTTTTCTCTACTATTATTTGTCACAATAACTTATGTACCACAGTTGTAAATTTTATTATTATATATAATTATTAAATTGAAAAAAAAAACTATATTCCAAATCCCCCCCCCCCCCCCAGTGGGCCGCGGTAAAATTATGGACCGTTGACCGGTCCGCGGCGACAAAAAGGTTGGAGACCACTGATATAATGTATAGTTTTTGTTAATGTGAGTTATTGATTTAAATATTTTTTTAGTAGTTTAAGCAAAGAAAATTAGTATTAATAAATCATCATCTAATTAGTTTGTTTCTAGGAAAATTAGATTTATTTTGACATCATTTTGATTTATTGTGTCCAACATTGGTGTTGGACACACCTTCGCCTTTACTGTCATACATTTCCTTTTATACCAAGTTTTAATGTCAAAAACATAAAATATCTATATTGTGTTGGCCTAATTCAGTTCCTAGATTATAGATTTCAGTGATTTAAAAAAAATGAATTATTATTGTTTTTTTTATCACTTAAATACTTATACATTGCATAAGTCTACATATGTATACATTGAATTCAACATTAATTAAAATATTACTTCGTTTATTTGATTTCTAGAATTAAATAGCTTTTTTATTTGCATTTCTTTAGTAGAGAATCTTTTAGCAGAAAAATGTGTGTTTGTAAAACTGAGTCATATTACAGAATTTACATTATAAATAATTATTCAGATTTTTTTAAATTATAATTTATTTATTTATTTGTAGTTTTTACATCTAACAAAAAAGATGTCTGTAAAAAAATTATCACAAATATTGACAAATTGATTTTGAGTTTGTGTTGAAAATTTTTCTAGTAAAATTTTACTGGTTTAGATAACAATTTTATTTTCTTGAAATCTCAGGTAAAATATTTAGTACTAATTTTGTATTATGACAGCTGAATCATTTTTTGAACATCACTGCATGGCTAAAATTTGCTCATGTTTAAAATTATAAAAAATATGAGAGCAGGTATAGAGGTATAGGTATAATGCATTATAATATACTCTTACAAACCCTATTTGTATCATTACGTCACTCCGGGTTCATTTGTTTTTTAATCCAATAAAAACATTCGGAATGGAATGATCTTGGGTATTTTGAGCACCCAGCAGAAGTTTATAACATTTCCAATAGACATTTTCAGCACTGAACGAGTTGAATTTATTTAAATCACATGTAGCAGATTTTAAATAGTTAATCAGTGTGATTTCAATATAATCCAGGAAGTATTGTTACGAAATATTGATTATTTTTAGAAAATGGTGTAAAAAGAGTTCCTGATCACCAACTTAGGATAAGTACACGTAATTTAATTACACATTTAAAGTTAACAGAGATTCATTTGGAACTTACCACTGATTCACTGCCACATTTAAATACAATTGTTTTGTATCTTCGTAGGAGAAAAACAAATTGTTAAAAATAATTCATTTCTTTATAGTTGGGGAGGATCTTATTTTACAGGCAGTATTTTTTTACTTTAGGGAATAATAATAATGGCTCAAGGATAATTTAAATATATTTTCCAGGGAATTTTCAGTGGAAAATTTTAATCTAGTTTTGTTTTGAATACGTACGTATTCATGTTAAAAATAAATAAAATTATCTAACCACAATGATTAAGAAATAGAAATACTAAATAATGATTAATAAATAAAAATGAAACCATGCTTGATTACGATTGAATAATATTTTAATTTATTTTATCAAACACTGTTTATTCCACTTTTTTGTAACGGTATAACCCTACCGGTTTCAAGGCTTTCACCTCATCTTTAGGGGAGCACAAACAAGACTAAATTCTGTTTAAACTGGCACCAATATACACGCTTCAACGGTTGGAGACATTCGGGCTATGGACTGGGGGTAAGGGAGGCATAGGACGATTTCGGTCAGCAGCGGAGAGATTTTAGGAATATATGTATTTACTAGATGTTCGGATCGATGTACTGACTTAAAAAATTTCTAGGGCCTCTAATTTGTCCAATTTATTTCGAAACCGGTAGGGTTATACCGTTACAAAAAGTGGAATAAACAGTGTTTGATAAAATAAATTACAATGTCTTTAAACCTCCACAACGTTAATGCCTTAAACAATAGATTGAATAATAATTTTGTTGCAAAGTATGCTTTAAAAAACATTCTTTAAACTGAGATTAAATGTAATTCATCATTATTTATACTTAATTATGGGGCAAAAAAAATTAGCTGACTTGATAAAAATTCTATTGAAAGAATGAAACGCATGTAAAATATTAGTAATTTCATTAATTGATACCTAACTGACTCGAAGAATCAATAAATAGGAAAAACATTTGAAACTCACAATAATTAAATTTTATTCCATATGCATGCTCGTTGATCCTTTCTTACTCCTCAGTGACAATACTCGTATGTCTATATTATGTTAACTTTTTTTATGAAATGAAAAAGACTAAGATTTTTGATATTCTAACATAATTTTTTGATTTTTACTAAAATCTTATAAAAATTTATTATGAAAGTATACCACGCAATTATTATATTTAGTGTTTGCGTATTATATATTTAACGTGTTTCTTAATGAAATCTATTTTTTTAACCAGCCAGATTAAGTCTATACATTTGCGATTAAAAAAACTTTTCTAAATTATTCTATAGAAACAAATAATACTAATGATGGATGATCTTTAGATATTTTTCATTAATTTAATTTAGTTCTGAGTAAATCATGCTCATTCAACTAGTTTTTCTTTAAAAAGACTTTAATTTAGTTAGGTTTGATTCAAATAAAAATTTATTTAAGCTGTGAAAAATAAATATTAAAGTTAAGGTAATAAACCTTTAAAAATTATATTTCATATAAAATACATACCTTTATATTTATTATATCGCAATTTTAAAATTCAGCTAAATAAAAATGCAGAAATTCATCATTTGTGATGTATTTTATTGAAAATCTTCTAATTAGTTCATATATCTGTAACAAAAAATATTTTTTTCTCTATAGAAATAAATGTTAATCTTTGATATATCAATTAATTTAAAAAAGAAAAAAACATCAGAAAGAGTAATGAAATGATAAATGCTGTATCGCTGTTAAGCATTCCTAAAACTTCATTTGGAAAGTTACCGTAACGATATTTTTTGATACCATTCTGTGATCAAGTGTTATCCCAAGGATGCATCTAGTCAAAAATAATTAAATCTTGCTCTTATTAATTTACTTAAGTTAAAACGTACACATTGTCAATAGCTCTAATGTAATATACCATAGACATGTATGGAATCTCCTATGTTAAAAGCAAATACATATAAGAATTTCATATTTTAATAGTTATATTTAGTACTGGATCATTGTATGTTTTATTTTGATTTCAATTATTTATGTATGTGTTTTATATCTGTACCCTAGAGGATAAACCACGGGAGTCACATTTTACCCTAGGAGATAAACGACGTTGCATCATACAATTCATGTGACTCATATGACATTTATCCTCCAGGGTGCATAGTGACTTCCGTGGTTTATCCTCTAGGGTACAGATGTATTTTGAACATATCAAGCTCTTCTAGGTAAAACATCATAACCAGCAGTTGGGAAATTTTAAAAGTCTACAGAGAACAACACTTTATTAACACGTTCTCTGCCAACAATTTTTGTCATAAAATAACTCTGAGGCCAAGTTGCGGTAACATGCGGAAGGGCCGCGTCAAGCAATCCCAGTAACGTTTAACACAGAACTCTAGACTGACAGCACTGAATGGCAAGTTAAAGTAAGGTACTCAGTGTCAGCCACTGTTGACAGACATAGCCCCGCCCCATTGGAGTATCCAGTGTCAGTCACCCGTGACTGACAAGGCGGTCAATGTGTTAAATAAAAATGTTTTATTTCTTGCAACTAATATACTATTGAATTTTTGAACTTTTTAAAATGGAATGAATTCTCATACAGCTTACAATGAATACTCTAACTTGTACAATACATTACTTTCATCAACGCTTAATAGATGGCACTGTTCAATATACTTATGAATTTTTTATTCGATATATGTCAAAATATAAATGAACATGATTTTTTTATACCATTGTTAGTAATTTTGTTTTATATGAATAATTTTTTTTAATTTTCTCTCAAACATCTCAAATGCTGTTAATGAAGTTTTTTCTTGAAGAGCTCGATTGATCTTTTACTTAAAACAGTCCTTTATGTACTTGTACCTCAACATGTTGCGTGTGTCTAGTTTAGTTCTTTAAATACATAGTTTATTAAGTCCACCGTAAGTGTTTATTCATAAGCAAATTAATCTTGAGAGTTAAAAATAAATAAAGTACACTTGTTAAAAGACATTTAATATTATTAACATCACAAATTGCCAAATGATAATTAAGAATCTCAATTGTGTTTCCATTGACACAAAAAAAATTCATAAATAAAAATATATTTTCCTCAAAAACCTCTATGCTCCAGCAAAAATAACCTTTATCATAAAATATTATCCGCAAAATGGGTATTTGTTGATTAATTGAAAAGTATATTTTACGAAAGTATGTAATTGGCAACGCACAACTTAAAGTTTAAGAAGGAAGCGAGTAATTTTAAATATTAAAGACATTTCACGTGATTCTTCTTTATTCACCAGAATGAATTGGCACAAAGTATATAGAAAATGAAAAAGTATCACACTTTTCACCTATTTCACGT
This sequence comes from Odontocerum albicorne, assembly GCA_949825065.1. Lineage (NCBI taxonomy): Eukaryota > Metazoa > Arthropoda > Insecta > Trichoptera > Odontoceridae > Odontocerum > Odontocerum albicorne. The sequence goes on from OX463850.1 coordinate 14,023,606, forward strand.
GAATGTTATTGTCTTTTTATTAAAACCTTGACCCATTGGCTAAAATAACAATGGTCCCATATTAGAATATTTGTGAAATATCTCGTTAAATCAATTTTTTACTTTTACCCCGCTACTTAACAACACTGTATTCAGGTTAGCAAAGAGTGATACCTATATACGCGATGTGTGTGCAAGACTCATTTGCTTACAATATCAAGGGAATGAAGCAGATTGTAATACGTTTTTGAGGTGCCCGATCAGATGATATTCAGTGTCTCTATTTTTGAGGTGCCCAATCAGATGATATTCAGTGTCTCTATTTTTGAGGTGTCTGATCAGATGATATTCAGTGTCTCTATTTTTGAGGTGCCCGATCAGATGATATTCAGTGTCTCTATTTTTGAGGTGCCCGATCAGATGATATTCAGTGTCTCTATTTTTGAGGTGCCCGATCAGATGATATTCAGTGTCTCTATTTTTGAGGTGCCCGATCAGATGATATTCAGTGTCTCTATTTTTGCATGTAACTCATGTATAAATGTTTGTACCCATTGATTATGATATTATAAGAGGAGTATTTATTAAGTTTGTTTGTTGTTCAAGACAATTTATGGAACTGCTTGAGCATTCAATGCTAATCTGTGCTAGGAGACTCATGTTGAGATCTTATACAAAATATTTTCAAGTATTATTGGCAAGTCTGTGTTCGTTGAGAGAGTTTTCTGCTTTACTGGTCCCTTAAGGCCCTACAGGTGGCTTTTGACTGCTAAACAGCACTACAGTAATACCTTGCTTAACGAAGTAAATACATTCCCAAAAACTACTTTGTTATGAGAAACTTTGTTTTCAGAGGTAGAGTTAAAATAGCCAGATTAGGGATATGTATTTGCACTGTAAAATAATACATAACATAGATAGTAAGATCTAAAAGATTTCAGCCCAAGAAAAATATAAAAAAGTGATTGAACAAAACTACATTTTCTATTTTTCAATATAGTCACCCTATAGTTCAATACAATTTTTGAATAGGGATATGTGCTTGCACTGTAAAAGAATACGTAACATAGATAGTAAGATCTAAAAGATTTCAACCCAAGAAGAATATAAAAATGTGATTGAACAAAACTACATTTTCTATTTTTCAATATAGTCACCCTATAGCTCAATACAATTTTTAGAAACATGAATAAACATTTTAATACCACTGAAATAATATTCTGAAATTTCGTTCTCAAAATGGTGTAAAAATGCGGAGATCATTTCTTCGCCAATTTAAAAATAAATCCCCACAAATCGGATTTGTTTTGAAAATGAAAAATAATCACTAGGAGCTAGATCGGGATATCGGGTGGGTGATTCAATTCTTGGAAACCAGTTTTGAATGGCAGCCGTTGCAGGTAACAGAAGTGTCATGCCAGCGTTCCTCGGCATTTTATTTTTATTGTATCCTTTCATTTGTACATTAATGACGCATTATACTTGCCAGAAACCATAGTGTTTCTCTCTTTGAAGTCAATCAGTAGAATTTCCCAATCCCGAAAAAATAATACCATATTTTTTTGGGCTTGTGTCACCATGCTTTTTTTGGATTGTAGTGATCCTGGATGGCATCGCTCCATTGAGTCACTTTTCAACAGAGGATTATAGTATAAAATCATAATTTCATCCTCCATGACAATTGATTTACTCATTTATTTTTCTTTCCCATCACAGAGCATTAAAAATTCATTACAACATTAAACACATTGTCTACGGACAGCACTCAACGCATCTTGTGCTCACCTTATGCTGAATTCGTAGTACTGTGGTTTTGGAAAGCCCACACCTTGCTGCTATTTCTTATGATTCTAGTCTTCTGCCTTGTAACACCTCTTGCACTAATGCAATTGTTTCTGGAGTGAGTGCTTCTGCTGGTCTGAATTGATTATCTGCCTAAGTGAAACTGATAAGCCCAATCATTCACTGTGGAATATGATTAAGTGAAACTGTTTAGTCCATCTTTCACTGTAGATAGAGCTTTTCCCTTTGTTTCCCTTTTGTTTTCTTTCATCTTTTAACTGCGTATTATATGGATTAATTAATTAATTACACTTAACACAGATTATTTTACTATAATGCTTATCTGCAAATCTGGGTAATTTTCACTTAAAACATTTGTTAGTTGATTTAAACAGTATTTTTTAAACAATACTTTTTCACAATTTCATCTTTCTCTTCATATTGCCGTGTTGCAATGTTTCAAATAGTCTGAAGTTATCTTTGTTGCGAGATGATTAGTTAAGTGAGGTATTGCTATATCTATTTTAATTTGATTATTGTAAAGACTATGTGTGAAGATTTTCTTATAAATTTGAACACAATATGCATTTTTAAAATCATTTGTCATAATGAATGAGAAAAAATGTGAATTTCGTAAAATAAAAGCACTTCTAATTTCAACGTAAAATTTAATATAAAGTCCTATGATTTGTTCGTTATGAAAAAAAATACATATACCGTCTTTTATACACTAAGTGCAAATGTTTATGCCACTCTCAAATTTTGTGTAATTGTATCGTACTGATAAAAATAAACCTTTATAGCATTTTTTATTATTATATTGTTAATAATATGGAATATGAATAAATAATATTTATATATTTTAATGTCAAGTTTAAATTAACCACGATAGTAAACTTTTGTTGAATTATTCAACATAAATATTTGAAAACTTTGTTGAGCTTATGATATGTGAAATAAATTATTTTTATTTCTATTATACAACTTAATAAATATATTGATTTTTGAAAAACTCGATATTTCTTTATTGACTGTATAATGCTGCATATATTTTATTCATTAAAATATATATTTTTTTATTCTTGATGTTTTTTTAAATATATTTTACATTAATCTGAATGTGATTAGTATGTGTGTTAATTATATGTATTAAATTTTTCAGCTTTTTGTGGCTTGAAGTTTATTGAAATTTTTGATAAAAACAAAAGTGGCTAATCCAAATACGTTAATTGAATAATTATTTGATATGCATAGATATTATGTAGACCTCAATTGTCTAGTTGATAGAATGCTCACCTTTCAGCCTTCTGTTTTTCGTTTCGGCTTCTATTCCCAATTATATAAAAAAAAATTGGTCCCAGTTTGTATTTTTTACAACAGACCTCTTAACATCTTTCTGGTTAGTCGAAAGAAATTGCCACATTGCCGCCAAGTTGTTACGTATACAACGGAAGTATAATAGAATGAATATCATTATGGCAAAGTGTTATTTTGTAGATTGATAGTCGCCCATTGTCGATTTTCATGTTTTGCCTACTCCGACAACCTTCATTATCTATTTGGTAAGATGCTTGTCTTCCGCATAGTGCTTTTGGGTGTAACTCCCAATAGTGCCCAAAAATATAAAAATAGTCTCAGTCCGGCTAGGAGTTTGTCAATGCGGTATCATTTACCTGTATGTCTGCGATAGTATAACAAGGGATTTAAACCCAAAGACAATGCTATCTTCGGGCCTTACCTTTAAACATATCCGATTCAACAATGCAGATATATTGAGGTTCTTTAGTCTTCAAGCTAGCTCTCGGCTATTGAAATAATAGTCAGAACAGACTTGAATACAGCAATATCCGTTTTAACTCCAATGTCTTCTTTCTATTAAAAGGCCCATGTTCTATTCTCGGAAAGAAAAGAAATAATATTTCTTTTCCACACTTCTTTCAAGTGTGTTCTAGATAAGGTTGCTTAAAAAATAGTTAGCTATTATCTCTGTTTTAAGTAACACTTGTCACTTCAAGAGTGCTCTTCGAATTTATGTTAGGCTGCTTTGCCAGTACAACATTAAATTCATATGAAAGTTCTGAAAGCAAAATTCATTAATCAAACTCAGGATACTAGAATGGTTATCTAGTATTCTAACCATTGACCACCAAAAGGAACATTTATTATCTTTTTTATCTGAGTTTGCAGTTCCTATTAATAAATTGCAAGCTTTAAAACAATTTGCAATGTGATATCTATGAATTTGCAGTTAAATAAGCAAATAATTTTCTCTTTCGGATTCAATAAGCTGATAAATTTAATATTTTACAAATTTTACCACTGAGGGTGTTGTAATTCAAAACTACCTGAAAAATTATATACATTTAGTTTGTATATTCATTGTAATATTAGTTGCAATTATGTTTATCAATTATGTGTTGACTTCAAAAGGTACAGGAGATGATTTGACAGTGAATATAGGTTTTTACTCATTTATGTGCAGTGTGTTACGCGAAACATTGGAACATTTACTGGAAAATACCTAAAGGTGGACATGATTTCTGTTTGAAATTGCTATTGAAATACTTTTAACTATTTATTTGCGTCATCTAATGACAGATTATAAAGTATAGTAGTTCTTTTTCCATTATTTGGAGTTGACTCACCTAATACCTTTTTGCCACTTGTCTGTCCTGGGAGCCATCTGGCTGTTGCTCTGCATCGTCTTTGTCATTATGGACCGTTGGCAGCCAAGTCATTGATAGCCACTCCAGTTCTATGATGATGATAATGGAAAATTTCGATAGCCCTGTTTAGAGAGCACTATCCTCAAAGGCACTCTACTTCGGGAATCGAACCTTTCATATTGAAAAACTAAAATACTTTTTTTTTTTAAATATGCTGAATGTAAGGATAGTAGCTGAGGCCATTAGATCGGTACTTCTCCGCATCTGCATATACATAGAAAATTCTATTAGATAAGAAAACTGCAGAAAATAAGCAAACAACTATAAAGAAACCTTTCTAAACTTGTAATATCTGATAATACATTTGGCTTTATAAATCTTTTCTTCCCAGCATCCGATTGCGGAGTATTGTTGACAATGTGGTCCTTGCGTCTCATGCACACATGGCCAGTCTTCTCCGCAATTAGTGCTACTTTTAGACTGACCCAAAGATATTCATTCCTAACTATATCATACTAAATCACACCGGCAGCCCCTGTTAACATCTTTGTTCCTCATGGTGGCTTGTGTCCCAACGCTCAGACCCATAGATTATAATCTTTTTTTGTACACCTGTCATAAAGAAAAATCATTGAATGTTTACTATTTATTTATATAATCTATTATAATTCGCTGATTGTAATCTTTTCCTGTATCTTGTACAACCAACCTTGTAGTCTACAAAAATGTGATATTGATCTAGTCGTTATTTCGGTGTTTTTAAAGGTGTTAGAATAGTGCCATCTATTGATCGTCATGCAAATGGTGATTTTTTTTCATATTTCTTAATATTTATTGGTGCTTCTAATTTTTTTGTATAATCTCTCAAAAATTGTAACAGAAATATATATATGTGTATGTATTCACTTATATATAGATAATAATTAAACACTGTTGAAATATATATCTTAACATATTAAAAAGATCACCAAATAGAAATGATGAAAAATAGAATGGCAAAATAGAAAGTTGTTTCTTCACTAAATATATGTGATATCCCTTTACCAAAATAAAATAATAATCTTTACGACTGTGTTTTAATTTGCCTTGTCACCTGTTTTAAAAGGTCCCAATTCAGGGACCAACCTAACTATTAAATCCTTAGAATTTTGTATTTATATTCACACATTTTTTACTTTAAAGCAATGTTTCTCAAATAAAAAAATACCAAAAATTGCCTAAAAGTAGTTTTTTTGGGTAATTTGTTGACATGACAAAGATCATTCAATGTTAACACATTGTTTGTGGGAAACTAGTAAACACGTGTTTCGCATACTATCACTAGAGAGCGGGAACTGACAAAACACGGTTTTTACACATTAGCAGGGAAATGTGTAAAAACGGGTATTCTGCAAAGTAAAAATTACGCACCATCTATTGTTAGACGTTGTACTATGTATGTACCTGACGATTTGTGGAATTAGGGTCGGAAGGGAGACCAAGGTCATAAAAGAAATAGTGGTAAATTTAGTTGTCTTTCCTTAGATTTCTTCAGTATTATCGTGATAATACTTTTGTCAAGATGTTCTCTGTTTTCGTTCCTGCGTATATTCCGCTATTACAAATTATTTTTATTAGGAAAATATTACAAATTTCGTACAAAATACCTAACTATCATTGTATATTCGTGATAGATTGCTGTTCTTATTGAACTGTTACTGAAAAGTTATTTGTTATATTATTTCTATATTAAAGTGATATTTTTTATAATAAATATTCAATAAAAATGGACTACAGTAGAGATGAGTGTGATGGAGAATTGTGGGCTGACAATTTGTCAAATTATTCTTGCGATATTGAGAATCATACCGATGACGAATATAGCGAAACTTGATATATGTGTAAATTCTGTGATGTACCATTACACAAAGGAAATGTTTCGAACGTTATCATACTTTGAAATACTATTGGTGTTTATTGATAAATATATATGTATAATTATGTTGTGAAAAAAATATAAGTAAATTTACAATATTTATAAAAGAAGTTTTTTTAAAAATTTTGAATTGAACCTTGAATATTGTATTTGTTTATATATATTTTTTAAATGTGTTCTAATTACGAGGCATATCCGGAAAGTAAGTGTACTGAAATTTTGTAGGTTACAATTTTTTTTATTTAAACAAAAAAATTACGTGGTTACAGTAGTGCATATGTAAGCTATTTTTCGACATAGTCCCCATTCCTCTCAATGCAGGTGGTGAAGCGGGGTATCAACTTTTTGATGCCTTCCTCGAAGTAGTTTCCCGCCAACCCCTCCGTCCACTTCTCCACCTCCTCATTTACCTCCTCGTCGGTTGAAAACCTTTTTCCACCCATGTGCAGCTTCAGGGAGGTAAAGAGATAGTAATCTGAAGGTGCTAGGTCAGGGGAATGCGCGGGATGGTTCAGGACATCCCATTTAAACGAGGCGAGCAGTTCCTTCGTGGCGTTGGCCGTGTGTGGTCTGGCATTGTCGTGCAGCAGGCAGACTCCCTTTGTCAGCATGCCTCTCCTCTTGTTCTGAATCGCCCTCCGCAATTTTTTTAGGGTCTCAGAGTTGCAGAGTTGATGGTCTCCCCTTGAGGCACATATTCAATTAAAATTATGCCTTGACAGTCCCAAAACACGGATGCCATGATTTTCTTGGCTGAAATTGTGGTTTTGAACTTTTTGGCGGAGGGTGAAGAGGTGACGTGACCGTTTTTAAACTCGCGACACCACTTGTACACACTTGTACGGTTCATAGCTTTATCACCATATGCAGTTTTCACCTCATTATAAACCTCAACCGGAGGTTTTCCCTTCCAAACGAGATAACGGACGACGCCGCGTATTTCGCACTTGGCGGGAGATTGGATTGACATTTTTCACGAAACGTGTTGTCGCGTCGACACTTCTCAACGTACTGACCTCGAACCGGTCTCGTTGCGGAGGGGAAGGGTCAGGCTACACGGAAGTGTAGCCAACATGTCGAAAATAAAATCCATCCGGTCATGAGAGCCTCAGTACACTTACTTTCTGGATACGCATAGTATAATAAAGGATTCAATATAAGGTAAGAAACTGAAAGTTTTATTAAAAAATAACTAATAGTTCAGAAGTTATAGCTATTTTATGCGAAACGTAATATCGTGCACAAATTTGAAAAATCGGCCGTTTTTCGGCATGGGTTGGCGAAAAACGCTCGCAAACAATGTGATATTGTTTTTTTGTAATATGAGTGGCTTGGCTTGATGGAGAGTTGACAACATCACTGATGTGACAAAGCTAGGATAAAAAAAGTAGGGGAGAGCGGATAGAATTGACATTTTCATAATACAGTGTCATCCTGCTTGTCTTCCCAGATCCCATGATGTCACGTAGCGCTGGTGTAGAGAAGTATTCTGATCTATTTGCAGTTTGCTTATAGTGGCAGACACATTTGAATAATATGTTTTGCTTCCTGTTTTATACCAATCTCTCTTCACTTATCATATATGCCTTTCTGTGCAGTTAGTGTTTTATCTACAATGGGTAAAAATGACTGATTAGCATTTTTGGATAATGAATGAAAACATTTGGGAAGCACTACAGTAAGTGACATGAAACCACATGACTCCATCTAGGAAGCTATAAAAATTTTGTATGGAAATTGATTTTCAGAGATCAACCTTAACACTTAGCGCATGTACATTGTAAATTTATCTATTTAGGTCCATTTAAGTAAGCTGTCAAAATTAAAGGCAGATCAACGCCAGCCTAATCATGTTTAGAATTCTTAAATTTTGACGTGTTTTTTGTTTTGAATACAAATAAAACAAAGCTAAATATCAACTTGCTGGTTCACCATTATTTCCCAAAATATCAAATAAGTAAACGACACCAAATTTGCAACATAAAATCTTGATCATTCGTTTATTGATTTCAAAGACAAAAATACAATTCCTTTTAAATTCTAGGGTTTAAATCTAAGGAACCGGTTCAAAAGCTATCAAAATTGCAATAATTCATTTAATATTTGTCTTAAATTTTAATAAGGAGTTACAATTAAGTATTTAGCTCTCTTTTAATATATATTTTGTCCAGTTTTAACAGGGTTTTGACAACTTTCTATGCATTATTATTCACTGTTCAGGCATTTATCATATTTCTTTCCGATTGTCCATATAGAGAATAGTAGAGATTATAGACAGATTTTGGTTCGTCAGAATTTAGACCGATTAATCCATATCTTTGTCAAACTTGTTATAGCTGATTTAATCATTCCAATCAGATCTCTGCTTCACATCCTCGATTCTTCGAAGTGAGAGCACCTATGTAGTTACATAAATTCATTGACTTATTTGTAATCTATTTACATATTTGTTCTTGTCTTTCTCCTACCTACCTTAATATTCAAGAATATTTATTGTTTATTTTGTAAGATCCACTGCATACTTCCACTATCTAATTGCCAATGGATTAAATCCTAAAATTTATCTCCATCCACCAAGATGATTTCTACAACAAATATAATTATTAACTCACACTTGCGATTGTAAGTTTTATGAACAAAATTAATCTATACATGTTTCTGTCTTAGAATAGTAGTCTAAGCATATTTTTTCCATTTAACTTCATCTCCTATCACCACCAATCTTCAAACGATTCCATCACCACCCATGCAGTTATGGAGGAAAAAAAATTCCCTATCCAGCACAATGTATACCAGAAGAATCTAATCTTCTTTGTTTTTAAATACAATATTTGGTACACTTGTGAGGATCCAAGGTGCATCTTAATTTTATTTATTTTTTCAAAACAGGCTTAGCCCAATTACATTGAAAAATACAAGACATTAAAAAAAAAGAAAAATTACAGGGAAAAAAATTTTTTTTTTTAAATTATATAAAATAAAAAATAATGCATATGTATACAAACGAGTATTTACACACAAACGTATGTTACATATATATTCAGTCACTTAAGTATGTTGATGAGTGCTTTCTAACGCGCTTAATCTAAGAAGAAAATTTACTTTTGCTTTTGGTAATGTGATATGAAATATGTCAATATCCGAAGCAGTCCCGTTAAGAAGAGTTAAGGCCCTTCCAACAGGCATAGAGGCTGGAAGACCCGTTCTTGCATATGTTATTGAGAACAGTTCCTGCCGGCGCAGTCTAGTGTAATACAATATTTAACCTCTAAAGGAGTACGGTGTACGGCGAGCGAATTTTTATCTCAAGAGAGTATGGACGTACATTAGGGTGTCCCTTATTTGGTCCAAAAAAAAAATTTTGCGAATTTTTTTGGTCTCACCCCCTTAATATTTTCCATTTGGTTTGATTTACTCAAAAACAAAATTTTATCTCAATAAGATGACGTTAACCCGTGCCGACTTGAGCGCCATTATAGGTTTATTAGTTCTAAGTCAGTGTAAAAACTATTGATGAATGTATAATATCTAACTTTTTTTGATTCAATACATTTTTGCTCTTTAGAGTGCACTTTGTTTTTTTATGTATTATTTTGGATACTTTCTTTTAAGTGTTTCTTTCTTAAAATCTGGGTATGGTCTACGATGTTCTTGAACACAACGCAACACAAATTGCTTTTGCTCCTCATCGACTGTCAATAGTCCATGAAAATCTTGCATTAATTTAACACGTCATTCAACAGCTTTTAATTCATTAATTATCATTTTACCTTGTTAATATGAAGTGTTGCTCATCCATGTTGAAGGATTTTCTAGAATAAAACTAGTATCCATCATCAGGCGAGAGAACAGATCTCTGCTCTTAGTTGACATGAAGTCATCTATTGTTTTCTCGGAAATGAAGATAATTTTAGTTTTTTTTTGCAGTCTCCTCCCAAAAAAATTACAAAGAGCTCTTTGAGTTTGCGGCAATCGCATCTCAGTATTGGTTTATTTTATTTACTTTCATAGAAGTTTAACACTTCCTTAATTTCCGACTCATTGAAAAATACTTCCACATTCTTTATGCCTCTTTGAAAATTATTTGCATTGACACTTTTCCAGCTCTTCCTCAAATGTTTAAAAAGTGGTATGTCAGGACTGCTTATTACATCATGTACGAGTACTTTGCATTCAAATATACATCGTAAAAAAAGTTAATATACGAGTATATGATGACGGCACAGGAAAAACAACAACTCTCTGACCAATATTTGTTCAAGTAAGAAACATGCCCACTTAAAACAGCCAATGTTTGAGGCAGTTGTGTCGCTACAGAAAATTTGTACATTGTCTTCTCTACCCCAATACGTTATTGCATCCCAAACAGCATTCGCTTGCTCTTTACCAGAAGCATTCTGTAATTTTGGAACGCCGGTGAGCTGCTCACTGTTCCCAAATGTATCAACGATTGGAAGTCTTTCTTCTTTTGGGTCTCTGACATTTAATGCGGGCCACAATTTACCATCCCAATGAAAAGTAAGAATTGCAGGGATATTATTCTTGAAAGCCGATTTAATTATTTCAGAACGTTCTCTTCTCTTCTTCTGGCTGATTCGATGAATAGAAGATTTATTAATAGATAGCTATTCGGTATTGTGGCCAAGTGTCTCTGCTGTCGCCTGAAGGATGTATACAGAATCTCTTACACTCAGCTGACATCCGTCCAAAGCAGCCACTAATTTTGTAGTAATAAAATCAGTGGTACCTCTCCTCGCTGCATTCTGCATTGATGTACTCTCAAGACTCACCAACGTCGATTTCATCTGAACTTGGAAATGCCTTATCTGAATCTTCAGATGATGGAAAAGGAGGTACACTAGTAGATGTAGATACTACACATTGTTGTTTCTCTTGCCTTTTCTCTTTTTCTAATTTTCTTTGCCTCGCCCTTTTTTCTATATCTGCGAGTTTTCGGTCTACTTCTGATAGATAGCCTTTACGTACAGGCTCTCTCTGTTGAAGTAAAAACTTCCTTTATTCTTCCAACTTTAATGTTTGTAGAGCATTGGCATGTGCAATATCAAATAAATTGTCAAAACTATTTCTAAACTCCCCTTCACGTCGCTTAAAAAAATCTTTAGAATTTTTTGCATTTTTTTGCAATTTTCTCCACTCCGAATGCAAGTTAATAAGTTTTTGTGAACAATTTTGAACAGCTCTTGTCGTAATTCTCGCTTTCTCCCAAAATATCACGCAGTCACGAACCACAAGATTAGCACTTACACTGAAACTTAATTTTACCTCCCGTTTGTTATAAAATAAAACTTCCAGCACTTGTCTATTTGTTGGTAACTTGTGTCCTGTTATTTGGTGTTTTATATATCTTATTAAAAACACACGTTCCCTGGCACTGCGTTATTGATGTGACATAATGGTATGGTAGCAAGCCAAAAACACATGCTACACGCTTGATAACAGATAATGAACTGAATGCACTGCACGTGCCACGTACTAGAGACCTGACTAAGCGTGACAAGTTCGGCCATGTTCTTCGTGCGAGTTCGCGCTCAAGTCGGCACGGTTTATAATGCTTCGATCACAACAAATTTTTTTGTAGACATGTTTTAGAGTCGTTCAAACAAAATTGGAGGGTGAGCGTTCAAAAATTTTGAAGTCGGAAAATAAGGGACACCCTAACGTACATGGTACGTCCGATGTTTTTATTCTGAACACATGAATTTATCCATAAAATGGACAAGGCTCAAATGTTTTTATCTATTCAATTATTTTATATCTGGCGGCCGCAATTGCGTTTTTTATATTACTTACAAAATAAATTTTTTATTTTGCTTACAAAATCTCACTCGCTTAGAGGTTAAAAGTCGTTTTCCCACAGGGGAGGATGACCACCATTGTTACAAAGTTGACAACTGGGTCTCTAGGCAGGCTTTGTGAGTTGCATGAATTTGGCTTCGCATTATAAGACATCTCCGTGTCCCGCCTGGGGGTTGTGGGTTTGACTCTTCCAGTCTGATTTTCACTTAGGGTTCCAGTCTGATTTTCACTTAAGGTTTATTTAATGCCTTTCTGGTTGGTTGGATGAGATTGCCACATGGCAATAAATTCACCAGGTTGAAAAGAAAGTGTAATACAATACAATGAGAAAGAATACTGTTTGGTGAGGTTCATTATGTCTTTATTTTAAATGAACAGTTGGAACATACTATTTAATTCTGATACCGATACAACTACTGCAGAGCTTTATCCTCCAGTGCATGTTTCGCACTTCCATTCAAGTGGAACACATATAAAATATTTTCAAAGTAGCCAAATAGGAAAAGTGTTATGGAATGTGTAGTTCAGCAACCCAAATAGGAAAAGTGTTATGGAATGTGTAGTTCAGCAATTCAAAAACCACTCAAGTAAAAGTGGTTCTATATTAATTATCTGCTTTAATGATCTTTTCAGACATCTATTTGACTCTTTTTATTCTAGCAGGGATAGTTGACTGCAGAATGTTGAAAATTCATTTTAGTTGATGAAAATCCAACATCAGACCGAAATAAGAAGGTTGATTGTAAAGGTTTGATCAAAATAAAACAAAAACTTCTATAAACAAATTGTTTTGTATATTTCGTTGAGTAAAACATTCAGTCATTTCAGACAGACTATAAGGAATTTTAAATTAATATAAATTATAACTGATAGACACATTTAATGTAAGTTATCTGCATATTATTTCTTTCAAATGGTACATAAAAAATCTTTTTTCTAATTGGAATGAGTAAGTACGTGGTAAAATTGGCATACATCATTAAAATACTTTATTAAAAGTTTCGAGTAGGGGAAGCCCCGATTTATGAATATTGACACAAGACAATAATTTGTCTATAATTCATCGTGAGCTTTTCCAATTTGGTCTGTGACAAATTCGTAGAGGTCTTCTAGAGATCGTGAACCCTCATATTCTGACAATTTTGCTCCTTTTCTGTACAATATTAATGAAGGGAAACTCTCAATCTGAAACAAAAACATATAAAGAATCACATTTTATAGTGATCGATACAAATAAACTGTATTGTTCTGCATATTGAATTTGGGGTTTTTATTTTATTTCTTCATTGACCTTAAAAAAAATTATTGTTAAATGTGTTAACGTTAATTTGATATGGGGAGAGGAAGAACATAAAAAATGATCTGCATAGATTCTTTGTTGCTTTGCTGAAGGATGTGAACTTGTCAGATTTATATTAAAATTCCTTACTCGAAAGAATTTTAGGGATAGTATATGCTTGGAGTTTTTTTAACACATTTAATGGGGATCATGGCTGGTTTGTTTAACTACTCTTTAAAAATACACTCAGAATATACAGTCATACTACAATATATAGGTATGAAAAAATAAGTCAACATTTTTCTAAATATTAACTTACCTACACATTTTTGAACTGTTTCTTCTTGTTCAATTTTAAAAATTACTTATACTATTGTAAGTTCTACAGGAGAGGAGTACCATAGCTATTCATAATATACTTAAGTATTAAAAGAAATACATACATTTTCATTGGTGCACAATTTCTTGTTAACCTCCAATGTGCAGTCTACTTTGGCTATAATAACACGCGTGTCTCCGACAAACTTGCGTCCCAGTTCTTCCCAAGTAGGAGCCAAGGCTTTACAATGTCCACACCTGTAAAAAAAGAATTATTCGATTGGAGAATTTTCCTTTCAAACTTAAAGATCAACATCTCATTTGAAATGCATGTCTTTAAAAAAATATATGATATCACAAGGCATCATAGAGTAAGAAAAGATTAGATAAAAGACACCTGTTTGTTATGAGGAAAACGAATGTTATGAGTAAGTACTCGTATATGTTGTGTCAAAATGTGCATAATGCATATAATAAATACAAGTGTCACGAAGTATATCTAAACACACATTAGTGATAAGAAATGATACAATTTTCTACATGTAATATTGAGGAAATTATATATCTGCACACAACTATGTCATGCTTCACTACTGTGTGTTTTTTTATTGCATTGAAATTTACTTTTACATACACATTAATTATAATGAGCACACACTTATTATGTATGAATGTGTTCAATAAGATACAAGAATGCTATTAATAAAAATCTTTATGAATATTTTATAAAAGACAATGTTAAAAAATTTCTTGAATAAAATTTTATTCATATTTATAATAGTTTATTAGCGAAACAAAGAGTGAGATAAAAATTACTTGCAGTGCAATATCTATTAAAAAAAACAGCTTAAGACCTTGATTTCAAATGCAGCAAAACTATAGTTTGATGCCTCTAAATAGGAGTAGGTGTACCAATGTAAGCCTAAATGGAGATATATTCAGAAACTACTGACTCAATTTCAGTAGATGGCCGCAAAAAATGCAACAAGGCCATTAAAGCTCCCACGGTCCGAGAGAAAGTGAGTAGTCTAATAGCTTGGGTCATCCATAGGGAGCCGAGATGCATCCTGATACAAGAGAAAAATTTAAAAGTTTGCTTTCACACAAAGGAGGACATTCACTGTTGTATAAGATAGAAATAAAAAATGTAACCAAATATAAATAGTTCAAACCAATTATTCGGGATCTGTCAGATTATGCCAAATGATAAGTCAGTTTATGCAAAATGTTACTGAAGTAGAACTGAAGGTATATTGCAATATAGGTATATTACACACTCGCAACCGTAATGTGAACATTTGTACAACCAGCTATCTGCATTTGCAATCGTAACATAAACATGCACACGCTGGCCGGTGGAAGCATATGTAACACATCGATCAATAAGTCCCGGGACTAACTACTAAAACAACATTTGTTTGCCAAAATCCTTCTTTATTCATCAACATAGTCTCCTTCAAGGGCGATACATTTATTCCAACGCTTTCCTAACTTTTCTATGCGAGCCGTGTAGAACGATTTATCTTTGGTTTCAAAATAGGCGTTAGTTTCGGCAATCACTTCTTCATTGGAGCCAAATCTCTTTCCCTGGAGCATCTTTTTGAGGTCTGCGAACAGCGAATAGTCACTGCGGGCCAAATCTGGAGAATACGGTGGGTGCAGAAACAATTCGAAGTTCAACTCGTGCAATTTGGCCATCGTTACCATCGACTTGTGATACGTTGTTTCTGTTCCATTGTGAGCAAACGCAGCACCCATTTCGAAAAAAGCTTTTTCATGACCAAATGTTCATGCAAAATAGTGTAAACACTACCAAATGATATCTTCAGGATGTCAGCTATCTCACGCAACTTTACTTTGCGATTTTCCATCACAATTTTGAGGTTTTTTTTTATGTTTTCTGGTGTAACAGCCTCATTTGGACGACCAGAGCGTTCAGCGTCATTTGTGTCTGTATGACTGCGTTTGAAATCAGCATACCACTGACAAATGGTAGTATTCGACGGAGCAGACCCCGGATAACATTTTTCAAGCCATCGCTGAGTTTGAACGGTATTTTTTCCCTTTAAAAAGCAATGATTTATCAACACACGAAATTCGGTTTTTTCCATTGTTTTGAAAATAGCAAAAGTAGTGTCACTAAAACCACTGTAACTCAATGACACAATGTCGGAATGTCATGAAAGTTCGACACGTAACTTCTAAAGGTTGGTACTAACTGAGAATGGTATGGATTTGTTATTAGAGGCACCATCTGTTGGTTAGTCCCGGGACTTATTGATCGATGTGTTAAATGAACAACGCATGTCCCCCTACATTTTACAAATGGCTTTTTAAAGAGGTATTGAAATTTATAAACAATGGAATAACATAAAGGTAATGGAAACACATAAAACCTGCATGGCTTCTGTTTTTGAAAAAAAAACAATAAATCTGATTTTTTTAACTAATAATCCTGATTTTTTTTTAATAATGCATTATGGAATATAGAAAAATATTACATTTTATTACTTACCAAGGTACAAAAAATTTGACAAATACGTGTCCTTTAGCAGTGACATGATCAAAGTTATTGTATGTTAGTGAGATGACTGCACTGGAGTCCTGTTCGGGTTTCTCCTTGGCTCCTCCATCAGCAGTCTCCACAATATCATCATCTCCTGATGTCTTCTTATTGATGTAAGCCTTCAGGTCTTCTTCACTTCTCTTGCCAGTATATTTTTCTATCTATAAAATAAAATTCACAATGAAGAAAAACTGTTGATTCTTGTCAAAAGATATTTCAGAAATAATTTTAAGGATAGACATACCACGATGTAATCAAGGTTTGTCGCTCTATATGCCATGTATCTGGCGAAGACGGAGATGAGAGTGGGTATACGGAATATCAGGAGAAGGATGAATCAGAAGATCAATTGAGTCATATTATGGTTTCGGTATTTGTCAACGGCGATGATCTAGCATTCACGCTAAGCAAGCAGTGCTCCAGGTCAATTTATGGTGTATTCACTTCCGGACTGGAAGACCATTTTACATATTGTTTTAGTGACATTGGATTTTTTCTAACTTCCTTATTTTCTTTTGATAGGTCGAGCTAGTTAGAAAACACTCTTGAAGTGGATCATAATGGTCAAGAAACAGCACTATATCAAATTAACTAAAAAAAAATATGGCACGTCAGTTGAGATGTTGTGTGCCAAAGTGAGACAAAGGAAAGATATAAACTGAAGCAATACAAAGAATCCTTAGTGTGTAGTCTGGTGTCATTGTAAATAAATAAGCTATGCAAGGCGTGGGAGTTTCAATTTCAAAGTATCTATTGACTTTTATGCAAATCGAGGAGTATTGATTGTACTAGAATTTTATTTGTAGATGTATTCTTATGGAGTGTGTTGTTTATGATCAGGCATACTCCAGTCAATGGTGAGACTGTAGAAAGTAAAGAAGAATTTTGGAGCAGTGAGGAAGATACTAAAGAGGAATAAAAAGATAATTTTGGGTGCTACCTTGAATTCGTAGATTAGCATCATATTTAACTGTAACAAGACTCCCTCGAATATGTGGCCAAGAGGAGATGAATGCTATGATTGACTTTGAGAGTGTGAATTCTATATTTCAAAAATTGTTCACAGTTCAGACATACAAAGTGCCGGTAGATATTATAGATTCTATCATTATTTTATGATTAGAATATACATTTTGAGATATTGCTTAGGACTTTTGGTTTTATTATGAATGTGAACATTTTATGCAAACTATATTTACAGTTGTTCTTTGGTATCAGTGATATTTAAAGTAGCCCCTCAATATATGAAAATTCGCAGATGCTCATAAGTCCCGTATATAAAATAGTGCAGTATTTGCATATAATCTATGTACATCCTCCCATATACTTTAAATCACCTCTAGATTACTTATTATACCTATTACAATCTAAATGCTATGTAAATAGTTATTAAACTGTATTATTTAGAGAATAATGACAAGAAAAAAGTATGTACATTGCTCAGTACAGATATGACTTGTAGGTATAGTATATGTCAGCAACAATGTAACATTAGCTTTCATTCAAAATTTACAGATTGCTTTTGTATGAACCTTAAACAGAAATACATATAATAAAATCTTGAACATTTAACTTATGTTTTTTGAAAAGTGTTTTGATCCACAGTGCGGAATCCGCGGTTACGGGGAACTAACTGCACTATAAATTATTTTCATATATTGTGATACAAAAATTCTGTCTGTTCATTATTAAGATAATGTACATGTAGCTTTATTTAAATAATGAAGATTGATTAAATTTTATGTTATTTCACAATAATTTAAAAGAGCCGTGGAGATACGAGTAGAAAGAAGAATTTTATTGAAACATAGTTATAAATAATTTTTTAATGAAGTCAAATCTTCAAGGTTCATTATTGGAATTTAAGATTAGACATTTTTTCGTACATATTTTGTATTTATAACCCATCGATCAATAAGTCCCGGAACTAACCAACAGATGGCGCCTATAATAACAAATCTATACCACTCCTCACTTTTGCTTTTTTTCAAAACAATGGAAGAAAAAGAAATTCGTGTGTTGATAAAACATTGCTTTTCAATGGGAAAAATACCGTTCAAACTCAGCGATGGCTTGAAAAGTGTTATCCGTGATCTGCTCCGTCGAAAACAACCATTTGTCAGTGGTATGCTGATTTCAAAAGCAGTCCTACAGACACAAATGATGCTGAACACTCTGGTCGTCCAAATGAGGCTGTTACACCAGAAAACATAAAAAAAAACCTCAAAATCGTGATGGAAAATCGCAAACTAAAGTTGCGTGAGATAGGTGACATCCTGAAGATATCATTTGGTAGTGTTTCCACTATTTTGCATGAACATTTGGTCATGAAAAAGCTTTTTCGAAATGGGTGCTGCGTTTGCTCACAATGGAACAGAAACAACAACGTATCGATGATTCAGAGCGCTGTTTGGCACTGTTTACGCGAAATAAACAGGAGTTTTTGCATCGGTATGTGACAATGGATGAAACTTGGATCCACCACTATACTCCGGAATCAAACCGGCAGTCAGCTGAATGGAGAGCAGCCAGTGAAAGTCGTCCGAAGTGACCAAAAACTCAACAGTCGGCAGGGAAAGTTATGACCTCTGTATTTTGGGATGCGCATGGTATAATATTCATTGATCACCTTGAAAAGGGAAAAACCATCAATAGCGAATATTACATAGCGTTATTGGAGCGTTTGAAGGCAGAAATTGCAAAAAAACGGCCCCATATGAAGAAGAAAAAAGTTCTCTTTCATCAGGACAATGCACCGTATCACAAGTCGATGGTAACAATGGCCAAATTGCATGAGTTCAACTTCAAATTGCTTCCGCACCCACCGTATTCTCCAGATTTGGCCCCCAGCGATTAATGGCTGTACACAGACCTCAAAAAGATGCTCCAGGGAAAGAGATTTGGCTCCAATGAAGAAGTGATTGCCGAAACTAACGCCTATTTTGAAACCAAAGATAAATCATTCTACACGGCTGGCATAGAAAAGTTAGGAAAGCGTTGGAATGAATGCATCGCTCTTGAAGGAGACTATGTTGATGAATAAAGAAGAATTTTGGCAAACAAATGTCGTTTTAGTAGTTAGTCCCGGGACTTATTGATCGATGTGTTACATTTTCATGTGACAATTTGAGTTTTGTACATTCAACTAGCTATTTCTTACGACTTATGAGATTAAATTATCGATATCAGAAAACCTATGTTACATATGTCTAAGTCACCTGACAGTAGCACTTTAATATGCTTTTTAACTTTATTAATAATACATCTCAGTAAATAGTTCTATGGAATATTGAACTTATGTTTCTATTGTAAAATAAATATTTTAAAAAACATCTATCCATGTTGTTTTTTATGTTGGTCTACTTTCATAATAATTTCAAGAACTAATTATGTACGAAAGTTGAGGATTCCCTTTATTTAAATAGGATTTCAAAATAATAAAGTTTGAGAACCAGATTTTGCATTTAAAATTGAGTGACTTGGTAATAAAAAATATTGTTCCTTTTGTATTGATGCCATAATCTTATAAGACACATTTAATAATAAAAGTCAAATTGATAGTAATTTTAATATGTTGATTTAAATTAATGAGAATTACTATGGATCATGTAAATAAAACTAGTGTAAAACATAGATAGTGAAAATTAATACACAAAGCGTGCACACATCACTGATAACAAGTGATATTAAGTTTGAAGCATGTATCATAATATGATTGAAATTAATATGATTTAAATGAATTTTGTCTGACATAAATATACACATTTTAAACATTATCTCATGGAATGTAAAATGACATGGAATGAATTTCATTATCGAATCTGTTTAATTTTTATTTACTATGTATTCTAATATTTTAAAAATTAATTAATACAGAATGCCTTTAATCACTACAATATGGATCAAATATTGAAAATATCTCATGGTAAGTAACTGGCGAAAAAAATGCACATTTTAATCAAAATCAATTTATTTGATTTTAGATAAAATTTGTGAAATTAAAAAAACAATTTATGAAATTGGTCAAACTAAGTTGTGCAGTTCTCAAAGAAAATTTTAATTTTAAGAAATACAATTCCATCAAGAAAATTTATAGTCATGAAAAATAATTTATCCAATTATTATAATTGAGTTTCAAAGATGTGGAAAGTATATGTCAGAAAGGGATGAAATTAGTGAGTGATTTGATTCATTAACAAGAAATAAGGTTTCTTTTATTGGGTTCAATCAATTTACGAGGGTAGTCCCAAAAGTACCCGACCTAACAAAGAAAACACAAAAAATTTGGGAAAAAATATTTTTATTTCTCAACACAGTCTCCTTTCAGCTCGACACACTTTTCCCAGCGATGTTCAATAGCTTCGATACCCTGTTTATAGTGAGAACCGTCGAGCGCCTCAAAATAGCCATCAACCGCAGATTCCATCTCTTCATTGTTGGCAAATCTTTTACCACCAAGCCATTTTTTCAAGTTTGGAAAAAGAAAATAATCTGAGGGGGCTAAATCTGGCGAATGGGGTGCATGAGGAAGCAATTCGAACTTTAATTCATTGATTTTGGCCACCGCGATAACGGATGTGTCAACTGGTGCATTGTCTTGATGAAACAACACTTTCTTTTTCGCCAAATGCAGCCGTTTTTTCTTGATTTCATCACTCAAACGCTGCAATAAGTTTGCATAATACTCACCATTGATTGTTTTTCCTTTTTGAAGATAATAAATGCAAATTATCCCAAAAACTGACGCCATGACCTTGCCTGCAGATGGAACTGTCTTCGCCTTTTTTGGAGCCGATTCTCCCCTTTCAGTCCATTGTTTTGACTGTTCCTTTGTCTCAGGTGTGAAGTGATGGACCCATGTTTCATTCATGGTTATGAATCGACGCAAAAACTCGGCTTTATTGCTGTGGAACATCGCCAAACACTCGATTGAAACATCCTCACGATACTGTTTTTGTTCCATTGTGAGCAAACGCGGCACCCATCTTGCGCACAGCTTTCTCATGTCCAAATTTTCAGTCAATATGCGATGTACAGCACTTTTTGAAATGCCTACCATGTCTGCTAGTTTGCGCACTTTCAATCGACGGTCATCCAATACCATTTTGTGGATTTTCTTTACCATTTCTGGCATGGTCACCTCATTTGGTCGACCACTGCGATGTTCGACTTGGCAGCTCGTACGGCCTCGTTTAAACTCTGCCACCCAATATTTTACTCTTGTAAACGAAGGAACAGACTCCCCCAGAGTAGAATCTAGCTCGGCTTTGATATTGGTTGGACTTAGACCTTTCAAATGAAAGTATTGTATCACATAACGATGACCAATTTTTTCCATTATTACAAATTCACTGAGAGCGTTCACTATTGATGGCTGCCAAACAAATACTAAACAACGTAGCGTCTTAAAACTTGAAACTTAAGCTTTATAAGTTTAGTACTTTCTACGATACAAATTTTTAAAGCAACAACCGCCATCTATACGTCAGGTCGGGTACTTCTGGGACCACCCTCGTATTTAAAGACTGAATTATTTTGAGAACTATATAAATAAATATGATATATGTTATTAAAATAAATATCTAAAGATTAGAATATACTTTTTATTACTGGTATTCCTACAAAAAAATACTGTATGAGGATATTAACATAAGTGAAAATAACGTGAGAGTGTTAAAACAATGTATAAAGGATTTTCATCTAAAAAATATACAGTAGTCTCCCCTTATCTGCGGGATTCGTATCCGTAGTTTCACTTATCTGCAGATGATCTCTCATAATCTTTTCTAAATCTCAAGCTGAATCAGTGCCACTAGTGATGAAGGCAAACTACCAAAGACTCAAAGATTCATTTCAAATCAATCATTAAAATTGTTACCGTCTTTCCATTCTCTCAAACTAACCGAAATCCCCAGTAGTTGACCTTTCTGATGTGTCGTCAGAATGTCAAGAGTAGCCTAGTGCTATTTCATCTCATCACATAGGCATTGTTACATCACCACATCACAACAAGAATAATAAAGACGAAGAAGGGCAAGAGTGCTCTCTTGACGAGTGCATTATGTAATTATTTATTTAACTTTATAGAGTACACTAATTGAAGAGTAACTACTACAGTACAGGTATATAAAAGAACATAGAAAACGGAAAGAAAAGCATTCAGTGTATTAATAGAAAACAACTGTCTAATATAGGTATACTTAGGTATGTATATGGTAATTTAGAAGGGGTTTGCTATTTGCCTTGGAACTATCTACCTATCCCTGCAGATAACAGGGAACTACTGTATAATAAAAAGAATCTAACCATTGTTAATAACTCACATTTAGATAAATAGAAACTAGTTTATACCCTTATGCATATATCATTGCTTTAAATATTGCTTTCTTAGGAGTCCCAATTAATACATACGGGTCGATATTATTCAGATGTATGTCGGCGAGAGTTGTCCTTTCACTGTTAATATAGAAAAGAATATTTATTTCACAATCGATTTTACAGGAAACCAATTGTGATTAAAAATCGATTAAAGTAAAAATTATGTTTCTTTAATAATACAAATACTAATAATAATACTAAGCACGAAATTTCTATACTCATAAAACAGAATGTTGGGTTTACACTATGGGAACAAAGAAATTCTACACAGCTAAAGTTCAAAGAGATGGTCAAAACATAGATATCCAGAATTATAGATATCAGTTACTACTGAATACAACCAGATATTGTTGAATTCAGGGGGATCTTTCTCCGGTATTTCCTCAATCTTAGATCTTGATTGGGAGACTGGTTACTCCATTTTAATTTAATTTTTTTAAATTTTAGGTGATTGTATGCAAGTATTTTTTTCATTGGTGATTTCAAGCATGTATGTGTTCTGGAATTGTGTTGATATTTGATCTTTTATTTAGTAAATGTTACTGCTATTTGTAAAGGATACTTATAAATAAATAAATATGAAGGTGCTCTCTTGAGGAGGCCATGCAAGACCCTATATGGGTTGTAGAGCATCTCTCATCCTTTCACCCTTTTCTTACGCAATCTACTTCACTACTTTCTTTTCATTTCACCATCATTAATGAAATTTAACAGATAAAATGAACACCATCCTTATTATTAAGTCGACTATGTGAAATTGGTGAAAAGCATGCAGTATCAAAGAAATAAAAAATAAATTAACCATCAATATATAAACTATAATAAAACAAGATACAGAAGAGAAAATAAATTTTTTCTTCTTCACTTTTTCCCAATACGTGAGGTCTATTTTTCAAAATCTTGGCATGGTGGTAGTCTGTGAGTCTAATAGGACGGTTAGTGTCAGGTTGGCAAACTTTTGAGCAGTCCAACAAAAATTAACATAAACTTACCTTCTTTCCATCTTCAATCCATAAGAGTGTGGGATATCCCTTGATTTCAAAATCTGTGCAAACTACACGGTACTTGGTGCAATCGAGCTTTCCAATGGACACTTCCTTGCTGTGTGCCAGACTATCTGCCAAATTCTCCCATGCTGGAGCCAATTTCTGTAAAAGATTTAGTATTAAAAACACTTCATTTTATAAAAAAAATATTATATACTACAGCAGGTGTTCATTCATTAATGGTATTCCTCAATATAATTTATTATGCATTTAATTGTCACTGTTAAAAAGACTACCGCATGTAAAGAAATTCAATTATAATCTCATAGAAAAACTCAACCTGACTAGGGTCCTTTATATTTTTTTGCCATGAGCATCAAACCCAAATCCCCGAGTTGAAAAAGTTATTTCTGTATTTAACACGTTCGCTGCTAAAGACGCCCCTGGGACGTTAACACATTCTTTGTAGAGACGCTGATGACGCCCATTGCGCGTCATTCGATTCTCTTTGTTTGTATGGTACCGAATATTATCGAACTATTTTGAAACGAAGATTATTTTGAGAAACTATTTTTTTGGTAAGATTTTAAGGTTTCGAAAAAATGATTTTTTTCAGTACAGTATTCTATAAATACATATCGCAGTGAATGTGTTAATAATAAATTAATTTGTTATTTGACTAATTAATTAATTTGTGGAATAACACAGTTATTTATTGTTAAATATTCTAATATGGAGTCAATAAAGTTTAAGCCGAAACCTTTGATTAATTAAAAAAACGTAGTTATATTTTTGTTCAAAGTAATATTAACAAAAAAAAAAACATACTTGACAATGACCGCACCATGGAGCATAGAATTTGATAAAATGTTTTCCACGTTCAACGCGTTGGTAGAAATTGTCTTCAGTCAGTTCTACTAATCCATTGATCTCAGAAGGAACTGCAGGAAGATCACTATCCTGAAAATCCACAATACTGTAACTATGTAGTAGTCACCAATGTAAAGAAAAATACATAAATATTTTTGAACCTTCCCATCACTCTTTGACAAATATGTTTTCATTGATAATGTGACACACCCACATGTAGATGCATATAGTTTGAAACTATATTATAATTGTATCAATTTGAATCATGTCATCGTCAACCGATTGAGTGACACATAGGATATATAATATTTTCGGTACCGCCTAGTACGAGAAGAATCCTACTCAGTATTCCCTCCATATAAATGAGAATTAATTAGACCCTCATTACGCAATAGGAGAAATTTGTATAATGTAGAATGTTGTCCTGAGGATCTGTGTGAAAAATTCAACTTTCTTTCTGAGAATGGACTGTACCTCCGATCTGGTCACCTGGCTAAATCTGATGTTCTTCATCCTTATCGATATTTAAGAATAAACTAAAGACATTGTAATTTATATTATCAAACACTCTTTATTCCACTTTTTGTAAAGGTATAACTCTACCGGTTTCAAGGCTTTCATCTCATCTTGTTTGTGCTCCCCTGATGATGAGGTGAAAACCTTGAAACCAGTAGGGTTATACCGTTATAAAAAGTGGAATAAACAGTGTTTGATAAAACAAATTACAATGTCTTTAAACCTCCACAATGTTAATGCCTTTACTATAAATAATATATAGTATAAACTAAAGAATTATCTCAAAATATTCCTCATCCTTAACTTGTACAATTCCTATCCTAATCCTTATTTTCCTTGAGATTTATCTTTATACCAGGTCTGTAAATATGAAACCGGAATTTGCTCATAGATGGCTCTAGTTGTTAATGTAGTGACTCAAACCGCGTCATTGGCGCCATTTTCTTGTGTTTACATTTGTCAAAGACTTTTAACTCACAACAATACAAGTTTAATACAACTACATATGTTTTCATAGCGTTGAACATGTCTGTTTTTGTGCCCGAAAACTACAATTTGCGGATAGCATTGATTTTCCATTACCATTTGAAGAAAACTGCTGCAGAATCGCATCGAATGCTTGTCGAAGCTTACGGTGAGCATGCTCTTGGTAAATCACAGTGCTTTGAGTGGTTTAAAAAATTCAAATGCAAGGTCAAATCGCTGATGGAAGACAATGCTCTGTGTTTGGTGGGATCAGAAGGGTGTTATCTATTATGAGCTGCTAAAACCTGGCGAAACCGTTAATACTGAAAGCTACCGACAACAAATGATGGATTTGAAGCAAGCATTGCGCGAAAAACTACCAGAATATCAAAAGAGGCAACACAAAGTGATTTTGCTTCATGATAATGCACCATCGCACACAGCAAAACCGGTCAAGGAAACGATTGGGGCGTTTAGTTGGCAAATACTTTTGCATGCGGCTTACTCATCAGACTTGGCTCCATCTGATTACTACTTATTTGCATCGATGGGACACGCACTTGCTGAGCAGCGTTTCACTTCTAACGAAAATGGCTCAATGATTGGTTTGCTTCAAAAGAGCAACAGTTTTTTTGGCGTGGCATCCACAAATTGCCAGAGAGATGGGAAAAATGTGTAGCTAGCGATTGGCAATACATTGAATAAAATATTTTTTACCATTTTCATACAATAAATGTGTATTTACTACAAAAAAAATCCGGTTTCATATTTATAGACCTGATAGTTGGAGCGTCTTTGAGGAGAGTCTGCTCTTTAAACGCCACTGTATAAATAGTCCTTTTATTAATACCTTATTTTAATTTTTGTAAGTGTATCCCAAATATTGTTTTCATAGACTACATTGGAGACGCAGCCATGGATATAAGTAATAATTATGAAACAAAAGTTGGTTGACTTGAAGAAAGCGCTTGAAGATTTGAAGCAATAAATCCGTCAGATGTATTTGTGTGAGTGTTAAATAAATAAATAATACAAAAAATGTTATATATTTGAGCCAAATTGATAACACAGCAATATTAGTTAAAAAAAATTAAAATGTATGTTTTAAGTCGCAAGTCATGTTTGTTGAAGAGTGATTACATGAGTAATTGCGATATATGGGCGAACAATGAAAGATTAAAACAAGCCAAGATTTTTTTAATTTGGGGAGCATGTTGTTGAGATGATAAGATAGAGATATTGAAAGTTGTGTTGCTACAGGTAACGAGGTCAATTAGCACTATTTTTGCTACTAAATAAATCGTAAATCTTCAAAAATGATTATGCACAGTGGTGTGCAAGTGCCAACCTTTATGTACGGAGGTGAAGCCTGGGCGATGCAAGGGAGCGATAAAAGCAGAATAAATGCACACTTTATGTAATACACCTGATATTACAATGTTTGATAGAGTAAGAAATGATCGGATAAAGAATAACTGTCAGAGATGGATGTTAAAAGAAGAATTAAGAAAGGAATCTTGAGATGGTTTGGCCACATTAAGAGAATATAATAATGAATTATATCTGCTTCCACCTTTTTTTCTATTTATTAAGAATTTAAATATGGCCTATTTTTTAGCACTGTCATGATTTAAAAAAAAAAATATTTATCAGTCAATGTGTTTAAAAAATTGAATTTATTTTTCTGCATCTTTAACCATAAGGCAAATCTGACCTGATTTAGTTTCCATAACCAAAGCTACTTGTTTGGAACTCCATGATTACTATGGTTGTCGTGATTCAGTCTTCAAACAAATCCTTTAACTGGTTTTTAATAATATACAGACCGAGGTAACAGTTTGCATAATGTAATACACTGTATCAAATATATTTGAGAGCAATATAACAATATTAAAACAGCACTAAAATGTCAGTGAAATTTTTTATCACAAAACTAACAAACCTCTGGAATTTCACCGATCTGTTCATTAATGAAGTTAGTGAGTGTAGTTATATCCCTCATCCCTCGGAATTTGACCCCTTCTGGATTTCCCATTTTGAAGAATTTGAGGGTTGGATAACCTGAGAACAATAATTTGAAGAAAAAATGTTTAGGTCAGAAGCATTTTGAGATGAAAATTACCAAAGGTGATTTTGAAACATAATGTATGTATTTATAAATAAAGAAAATGTTTTCATATCAGCCTAAAAATATAACCTTTGAAATCGTTTTCAAAACCTTTTGTTTTTAAATTCTTATCCGTATTTAAGAAAAATCTATACCATTATTTGTCTTTAAATATTACACATCCCTAATTTATGTACAATTTTCGTCTCCCAGTCTTTCCTAGAAATTTGTCAATGTTTTCATTTCATTATACTGATACATGTGACACCTGATCATCCAAGGCAAAAAGAAGGCCGAAGAGGTGTTGGCAGGAAGCAAATCTCCTGGCTCCGCAATATATGTGATTGGACTGACATAAGGGGCGTTGGGGATCTTTTTTGGGCTGCCGGGGACAAAGATGTCTACTCTCAGGTGATATTCAACGTTGGGGGAACCTGATATGACACTGAGAAGAACATACATGTGACCTAGGTGACCTAGTTGGTAAGACGCTTGTCTCCCGACCCGGGGGTTGCGAGTTCAATTCCCGTTGGATTTTTTAAAAAAGGATTCAAGTCTGATTATCACTTAAAGCCTCTTTAACATATTTCTGGATAGTTGGAAGAGATTGCCATATGGCAATAAGCCCGCCAAGTTGTACTATATACAACGAGAGTGTAATACAATACAATATATTTTGTTTTATTTTTCTTGTACTCATACTCATAAATAAAAATGTCCAATTAAAAATAAATAATAAAATTTACTATTAAAATCTTTCTATAATCATACTGTGATCATTTTTCTAAGCCCACAGGTTCAATATATATTATATTGAAAAACATAGCACTTACAATTTGGATGTGCCTTTTTGAATTCACTTTACTTTTTAATGCCATTTTTCATATGCACCAATATACTTTAAAATAATAAAAAGGTGATTCTTTAATAATAAAAAGGTAATTCTTTAACTTGACCCCATATGATACCCATTACTCAATAAGTATAAATGGAGAATATGCACAATTGATTGACTCTGTTTTACAGTAAGGGGTAAACCATGCGATATCTGCTGTAATTCCTCGATATTTCCCCAGAAAATAAAACTCAAATTAATCACATTGCCTTATCTAGTAAGAAAGTGATGAAGACAAAACTTAAAATTAAATTAAGGTTGGTGAAAAATTCTTAAAAAAAGGATAATTTTACAGCGAAAGCCCGGAACAGTATTTTCCAGCCGGACAAACCCGGAAAACTTAAAAATATTGAACTGTAGTTAAGGGAATTGTGTATATCTAATACATAAATGAGTACTTATTAAATCTCCATTCTGCATATGCAGACTACTGAAGTAGGCACATCACTCACAGTTTTTCAATTCTGCACACAGAGAGGTAACAATAACCTCATTGATGAACTGTTAACTAGACAGGGAGACTTTGTTTCAGGGCACCATTGGGAATAGAGCCCAAAATCTTAGAGTAGAAGACATGTCATCAAGAAAAATAGACCATAGAACTCATTGAGAATGACTATCCAACATACGAAGCCCTGGAGGTGTGAAAAAGCTTTATATCCTCGCAACAGATGAAACAGAGTGGCTGTTTAGTCTTTATTGACAAGTAAAATGACATTGTATCTTACCTGTGACATCATTGGATGAGCAAACCTCCTTTTCGGTGGTACAGTCTACTTTGCCTATTATCACTTTGGAGTCCTCTCCAACATTCAGCAACTCGGCTAACTGACCCCACGTTGGTGAGAGTCGCTTACAATGACCACACCTAAAAAAAAGATCTATGAAAATAGCTTTTATAACATATATGTATTGTATAATAAACAGTTCAATTCAATCCCACCACCACCGAAGCTGTTATGGGGGCCAAATTAAGTCCCCCTTGGAATTTTCTTTATTGTTTTATGAGTATGAATAGTGTTACATAGTGACGATTAAGGAACTGTCCAAAGGGACTTCTGCTCCGGTGGTGAAACACCCGAGTGTAAAAAGACTTAATGTCCGACATCATGGGAGATGTAAAATGACTCACAGTGCGGTAAAAATACTTATAAAGTAGCTTAAGTCTTGGAGTTCAAACATCCCAGCAAGTTGCCAGTATATACTGCATAGAAAATTTCGAGTGCACCAAAACTATTCTTTGACGCCACTAGATTGGAGTAGGCAGGCGGTAAGGCATCGGGCCCTGGAGTGCGAACTGGGGATACAACAGTTGAAGTTGGTTATTTTAAGACATGGGCTGACTTCTAATGACAGGGTAAACCGTATGTGTGAGTATATAGAAGAAGCGATCAGGTCAACACACACACTGAATACACTTTACAGGGAGAATAATGCCGAAGGGATAGGTTCCATATTGGAAAGCCAAGGAGCTGTGCACCCCGACTGAGTTTTTCATGCTTTTCTCCGTTTTTAAGCAAATGCGGGGTGAATCCAACTGAAGACGGGTACGGACGATCCTAACTTTGTTGAATGGAGATCCCTTTGGAAATTATTGACTCAATTATCATCGCAGTACTTCAGAATGTGATCTACGGATTGATCCATGACCACAAAAATTTCATCAGGACAAAGGGACAAGATTGAAATTTGCCATTAAAGCTCCCATGGGCAAAGTGAAATCCGGTAGTCCATAGCTTGGGTACACCTAAGGGGAGCCAAGGCGCGTCTTGAGATGCAAGGAAAAAATTTAAGTGTTTATTTCCACGGAGGCTGAGGGCTATCAATGTTGCTAAATTGACAACGGGCCTCTAGGCAGCCTTTAATAATTGCGTGAGGGATCATCCCTGGCAAGGGGTGGAGAAGTACGTCACCTATTCTCGCAGGCTGACCCTGAATAATAAAAAAAAAATATTTTCTTTTTTTACTATAGTTGGTTGAAAGAAATTGCTGTATAGCAATAAACGCGCCAGATGTACAATGTATATAAAAGAATGAAAATAAAAAATACTGAGCCTATTTTGTTAAAACAGGCATTTATATGCAAAGTAAAAAAAACAACCATTAACTACAGTGTCAATCCTACATGAGATTAAGGTGAGTGAACCAAATCTACCTTGTTTAAGAGCATCATAAAGCCAGTTCTTACTTATGCAACAGAGAATTGGACGCTAACAAAAAAACGATAAGAGAGCCCTAAATATTATATAACCAAACAGGATAAGAGAAACAAAATACTTCGAATCTATGATCCTACAAATTGATGATGTCTGGAGGCCGAAATATAATTCAGAACTTAACAACCCGTATGGATAAGTCAGTTTGCCCAAATTAATCAAAATGATTCAATCACGCTGATTGACACATTTTAAAAGTTTTGCTCAGAGATCCAATAGGGCGTAGAAGAGTGGGAAGACCGAAATTAAGATGGATTAATAGGGTGGTGGCAGAAATGTTGTGTCCTGGGAGAAATCCGACAAAAGTGGAGACGGATTCTGGAGACAACCAAAACCTATCCTGGGCATTGATGATTGATTTATGTGACCAAAGTTGCATCTTCTCTGATGAGAATCTATGATTTCATTACTTGATAAGGAATCAGGGCTCCTCAGTGTAGAAAAACAGACCATTTGGACACTGCAGCAGGTATTGTATTGATTGTTCTTTATTGTAGACCAGAGTTGATACCTTCCTTCAAGGAGTAACATACATACGAGGGAAGTCCCAAAAGTACCCGACCTAACAAAGAAAACACAAAAAATTTGGGAAAAAATATTTTTATTTCTCAACATAGTCTCCTTTCAGCTCGACACACTTTTCCCAGCGATGTTCAATAGCTTCGATACCCTGTTTATAATGAGAACCATCGAGCGCCTCAAAATAGCCATCAACCGCACATTCCACCTCTTCATTGTTGACAAATCTTTTACGACCGAGGCATTTTTTTAAGTTTGGAAAAAGAAAATAATTCGAGGGGGCTAAATCTGGTGAATAGGGTGCGTGAGGAAGCAATTCGAACTTTAATTCATTGATTTTGGCCACCGCGATAACGGATGTGTGAACTGGTGCATTGTCTTGATGAACAACACTTTCTTTTTCGCCAAATGCGGCCGTTTTTTCTTGATTTCATCACTCAAACGCTGCAATAAGTTCGCATAATACTCGCCGTTAATTGTTTTTCCTTTTTGAAGATAATCAATGAAAATTATCCCACACGCATCTCAAAAAACTGACGCCATGACCTTGCCTGCAGATGGAATTGTCTTCGCCTTTTTTGGAGCCGATTCTCCCCTTTCAGTCCATTGTTTTCACTGTTCCTTCGTCTTAGGTGTGAAGTGATGGACCCATGTTTCATCCATGGTTATGAATCAAAGCCAAAACTCGGCTTTATTGCTGTGAAACATCGCCAAACACTCGTTGAAACATCCTCACGACGCTGTTTTTGTTCTATTGTGAGCAAACGCGGCACCCATCTTGCGCACAGCTTTCTCATGTCCAAATTTTCAGTCAATATGCGATGTACAGCATTTTTTAAAATGCCTACCATATCTGCTAACTCGCACACTTTCAATTGACAGTCATCCAATACCATTTTGTGGGTTTTCTTTACCATTTCTGGCGTGGTCACCTCATTTGGTCGACCACTGCGATGTTCGTCTTGGCAGCTCGTACGGCCTCGTTTAAACTCCGCCACCCAATATTTTACTGTTGTAAACGAAGGAGCAGACTCCCCCAGAGTAGAATCTAGCTCGGCTTTGATATTGGTTGGACTTAGACCTTTCAAATGAAAGTATTGTATCACATAACGATGACCAATTTTTTCCATGTTTACAAATTCACTGAGAGCGTTCACTATTGATGGCTGCCAAACAAATACTAAACAACGTAGCGTTTTAAAACTTGAAACTTAAGCTTTATAAGTTTAGTACTTTCTACGATACAAATTTTTAAAGCAACAACCGCCATCTATACGTCAGGTCGGGTACTTCTGGGACCACCCTCGTATGTTGAACTTCATCATGTTTGCAAGAATATCACAATGTATTTCAATAATAAAAAGCATGCTTTCATAAAGTGAATGATCATCTTTACATTGTTCATTTTAATTATTTTTGTGAAACATTATGGCTTATATATAGGGTATGGGCTGAAAAACATCTGGTGTCCCCGTGGCTGGGTTCGCCCTATATTGGTGGGGTGTATCTTGGCCGAGGGGATGCTATTAGATGAGCCCAGACCTTTTGATAGCTTCTGTATTTAATGTATTATCTGCAATTTATGTGTTTTAGAAGTGTTATTTAAATATAATCTGTACATACTATGTTGCTATCAATAAACCTTTTATTTATTTTACTTATACAGGAATATTAAAAAATAAATAACTTAAAGAGTAATTTTAGATTCAGCAGCTACTATACTTGAGAAATTATAGCATGGCCCCTGTGACAGGTCACAAATTTACCCCAAAACAACCTTGTAACGACGTTCAGTAATTTTAATTATTTTATCAACTTTAATATAAGCCTCGAATCTAATTAATAGCAAGTTATTTAGGTAAATACGAGTACATTGCATAAAACTAACAATAATGACAAATTAATACATCTGTTACAAATTAGCAAAAATGTGGCAGTTTGTTAAAATCAAATAATATTTGTTCACGTTTGTCAAAAGTCACTACGTTAGTCTGCATTGGCTAGGGATGGGGTATATGATAATTGGATTTTCGATTTTTTTATATCTAAAATTAAATGTTCGTAATTAGTATTAATTCATAGTGGATTTTGGCCTATTTAAAGATATATACAAATCATACAATACATTGACAGTCAGTATAATGAAAATTAGGAATTAAAACGTCAGTTTAGAGAAAAACCATTTTTCGATTTATAAAAAAACTATTAGATTTGTAAAAAAGAAACGATTTTACCACATCCCTTTGAGACATGACATTTCAAATGTCACAGGAACCATCTTACATTTTCTCAAGTATAAGTGCCAGCAGAATGAAAATTTGGATGAAAAAAGATCTGAAAGATAAATCAGCCGAGAATCTGCTGGAAACCGAAATTGAGATATCAGGATAGTAAAAAAAGCTAACCATTAATTCATGTCTTGGAATGGAATGAAGAAGGATGATGACGAATGATTATTTAATATTTTAATTTTGACACATAACTTTTATCTGTCATTTGCCACGAGATTATGAACAGAACATAGACTAAATGTTTACCTTAAGATAACATATTTTTTCTCATTACAGCTGTGTTCATGAACTGTTTATTTTGTCCAGGTGCATATTTAAAATTTCATATTCGCCTGTACTTTTTTGTTCAAATACTTTTCTCACTAAATTTCTTTACGAAATTTCAAGTGTCACTTTACATTTCATAAAGAAGTCATTTTCTTTTAATTGTGACTACTTTTATTTCAATTTCACACTTTGGTTTGATTCATTCTATAGCACAGTTTATTGAAGCTTGTTTCGATAAACAGCACTATAGAAATGAATTGATTAATAATAATAAATAGATGACTTGTATATCAGTCTTGTAATAAAATAATCTCCCTATTAATAATAATAAATAGATGACTTGTATAGCACCGTTACGCGGTCTCCATTTACTTAAATTCACTTGGACGAAATTCTGTTCAGAATTTTTAATGCACAATACTGATATCTAAAAAATAATTTAGTTTCTAAATAAATATTTTTATATACAACTGTAAGATCGACATCAACCAAGATTCATTGAGCGAGACTAATTCTGTATAGGTACAGCAAATTGTAAGTTCTGTAATTTTTTTCTTCATATAACACATCGATTAATAAGTCCCGGGACTAACTACTAAAACAACATTTATTTGCCAAAATTCTTCTTTATTCATCAACATAGTCTCCTTCAAGAGCGATACATTCATTCCAACGCTCTCCTAACTTTTCTATGCCAGCCGTGTAGAACGATTTATCTTTGGTTTCAAAATAGGCGTTAGTTTCGGTAATCACTTCTTCATTGGAGCCAAATCTCTTTCCCTGGAGCATCCTTTTGAGGTCTGCAAACAGCCAACAATCGCTGGGGGCCAAATCTGGAGAATAACTCGAAGTTAAACCCATGCAATTTGGCCACCGTTACCATCGACTTGTGACCGGTGCATTGTCCTGATGAAAGAGAACTTTTTTCTTCTTTATACGGGGCCGTTTTTTTTTGCAATTTCTGCCTTCAAACGCTATGTAATATTCGCTATTGATGGTTTTTCCCTTTTCAAGGTGATCGATGAATAACATATTATACCATGCGCATCCCAAAATACGGAGGCCATAACCTTCCCGGCCGACTGTTGAGTTTTTGGTCGTTTCGGACGACTTTCACCGGCTGCTCTCCACTCAGCTGACTGCCGATTTGATTCCGGAGTATAGTGGTGGATCCAAGTTTCCTCCATTGTCACATACCGATGCAAAAACTCCTGTTTATTTCGCATAAACAGTGCCAAACAGCGCTCTGCATCATCGATGCGTTGTTTCTGTTCCATTGTGGGCAAACGCGGTACCCATTTCGAAAAAAGCTTTTTCATGACCAAATGCAAATGTTCATGCAAAATAGTGTAAATACTACCAAATGATACCTTCAGGATATCAGCTATCTCACGCAACTTTACTTTGCGATTTTCCATCACGATTTTGAGGTTTTTTTCTATATTTTCTGGTGTAACAGCCTCATTTGGACAACCAGAGCGTTCAGCATCATTTGTGTCTGTACGACCGCATTTGAAATCAGCATACCACCGACAAATGGTTGTTTTCGACAAGGCAGAGCCCGGATAACACTTTTCAAGCCATCGCTGAGTTTGAATGATATTTTTCCCCATTAAAAAGCAATGTTTTATCAACACACGAAATTCCGTTTTTTGTTTTGAAAATAGCAAAAGTAGCGTCACTAAAACCACTGTAACTCAATGACACAATGTTGGAATGTCATGAAAGTTTGACACAACTTCTAAAGGTTGGTACTAACTGAGAATAGTATGGATTTGTTATTAGTGGCGCCATCTGTTGGTTAGTCCCAGGACTTATTGATCGATGTGTCAAATAAATCATACTATCATCAAAATGCGTATTATTAGTTATCGACCCACTTACATTGATTTATTTAAAAAATAACTTAAGTTTTCATAACTACTCGTATAAATATGTAAAAATCATCTATTTTACATAGCATTTTATAGCAATGGCTCATTTCATGCGGTTTTCATTTCTGCTCTGTTTTTCTGGAACCAATTATCCGCAAAAATGGGGGATTTCTGTACATTATAACATTTAGAGCATTTTGTTTTTTAATTTATAAAAGGTGATTTATAAGCACCACTAAGATATGAACCAAGTTGACAATAATGAGTAACAGGTCCACTTATTGGTAAGGGCAACAAGGCTTCCAATGTTGGGGTTAAATAACAAAACAGGATGAATAGTCCAATGGGGCTCGATTAGAAAACCCTGAGGCAGTTTTTGAAAGCTGCTGCTTCTACTTTGTTTCCAAATTGCAAAAAAATTACTAGACAATTAAAATTATATATACTCGAACCAAACATTATCAAAATCTGTTAAGACAGTACACAACAGTATTTAAGTACCATCTTTGATGTGTGGGAGTGAAACTTAAACGTGAAAAGACTGAAAGCTGCTGAATAAATGCTGCAGAAATGTATGACACACTACGGAATAATGTATGACAGACTACAGAATGAAGTGATTAGGGATGAATGTAAACTTAAGGTTGATATGCTGAATAAGATAAAGAAGAGCATTCTGAGATGATATGGATAATATAGAAAGAATGCATGAAGAAATTCTAACAAAACAAATATATAGTGCAAATGTGAGTGGTAGGGGAAGATAAAGAATAGTATGGGTGGATCAATTGAATATTTTGAAATAAAGAAAGGTAGAAAGTCAAATAAATTATAGTTGTATGAGGAGTATGGATGTAGAAGAGGCGAAGGATGTGTCGAGATAGAAAAGTCTGGTGTTCTGTCCTTTCTGCCTACCCTAACAGTGAATTGGTGTGATGGTATGTATATAAAACTATAATTTGCATCACGCTCCATAATTACTAGATTGATTGTCTTTTTCATAATTCGTTTAACTTTTTTGGAATGTTGCAGTGCTGATAATAATAATGAAAATGTCAATAGCATCATTCCACAGCTAAAAGCCAACCTAAAGATAAATAATCATAAGAAATTTACAAAGAGCTCTGATTTGCACTAGCAATGTAGAAAGTCCTTTCAAATATGCAGGTCGGCCCACATGAGAAGGTTCGACAAGATCGTTAAGTGCTGTTGTATGAGAGGATCTCAGTGAGGTTTCTCCCAACAGTTTAAACTCGCATACACCGATCTGCAACGTAAACTGGAGTAGCGTCATGAATTGCTTCGTATGAAATAAGTTTTATAAATACTCCTTTTACAACTTTGTAACCAATGCGTACTATCTTTTATAAGAACCGATATTTGGCAGAGCCAAGAGACACTGACTATCATTGCGTTCAGAAAGAATTGCAATATGTTTGCTTGCTTGAATTTTCAACCGAATTTTAATATAAATTCAAACATATTTCCTGTGTGAATAATATGAAAAATAAAATATATAAAAATTTCAAAATAGCAAAAAATCATTTTCTTGACTGGGGGGAAGTGAACAGAGAGTTTAATAGCTTCTCTCTTAAATGTATTTTCTTCGACATTGTCCCGAGATATTGTACATACTATGTTGCTATCAATAAACATACACTTATTTATTAATTATTTATTTATGAAGTGTACGAGGATGACTCCTCCCCCTGTTTACATCACAATGACGACACAGACAGTCGCAATGAATCATCGGTTTACTACGCACTCATGTTGCTTTTGGTGCCAAATTCCTGTCACTTTATGTTATTATTTCTGTGTGGATTTTATGAAATATTTTAACCCTTTGAAATCAATGGATTAATTTATTTCTACTTATTACTTTAAATTATAGGGTAAACATGAGATTCTTAACCAAGTTTTACTTGTAGAGAAAAGCAATTAATATTCAAAAGAGATTGGTGAAGAAAAAAGCAAATCTTAACAATGTAGCTATATATTCTTTTATGCTAAAATTCACAAAAAATAACAATATTTTAGAAAATAAATATTTTGTAACATATAAAGGACATATTTTTGTATATGGTAAATAGATTGAAATATAGATTTCAGTCAATCGTGTATTTATTATTCTTATCACCTATTATCCGGAGATCTGCCAAAATGGTGGTTCAAAACAGCGTATTAGTGCCAACATTGATGTATGGGAGTTAAATGTAGATATGAAAAATTAATTAAAGAAGCAGAGTTAATGCAAAAGAAATGTGCGTAATGAGAAGAATATATGGTGTGTCGATGTATGACAGAATACGAAATATAATTATAGGATGCATGTGAGCTAAAAACTGATATGTTAAGTCGGATGAAAGAGAGCATGTTGAGGTGGTTTGGATATGCTGAACGGAAGGGCGATGAAAGACTGATTAAACAAATGTATAATGCAAGCATAAGTGGTGGTCGTAGTAGAGGACAACGGAGAAAAGTATGGTTGGAACAGAAAGAGCTGTATCAGATGTATGGATTTGGAAGAGGTTAAGCAAGTATGTTGTGATAGGATATTTTGGCACTCTATCCTCTCAGTCTACCCTAACAGAGAAATGGCATGATAGTATGTTTGAATGAATCAAAAGCTAATATGAATTAAAAACTCAAAATTATCGCAATATTGTCAAATAAATTTAAAATCTGGGTAGTTCTGGATTAACATTGTAAATATTTTACTAGCCATTGGGGAGAAACAGATTAGAGTGGTCGACTCTGACCAGAAGTGTGAAAGGAGCAGAGACCAAGTACCCATCCAATGGAGTGACTATATGAAAAAAGCAGCGGGGCACTACATAAGACCAAAGATTACTTGTGCTGGAGAAGGATGGTTGATAGCCATGATGATCGCGATCCTCAGATTGAGGGAATAACCAAGAAGAAACATATATCAGAAATGGAAAGTATAACATCTCTCAAAAACATTCTCTCCAAATATTGAATTTTTATTGACATTTAAATTGGGAAAAAATAGTACTAGAAAATTTAATTGTTTAAATATCTCTTTCATTTTGAATTTGCATGTATTTTACACATCAAAACGTGAGAGCATAATCAGTCTTATTAGAATAGACAATCAACCAAGTTAGAATCCCATAGTGTACATTTTATAAAAACATTGTTATTGAAAAGATGAAAATAATAGCTGTAATATTTTCAAGTGAATTAATTTCAAAAGAATTAAAAATAAATTATCACAAAATTTTTGGTCCATTATTAATAACTTAAGCATTAATACATACACCAAATGAAAAGAATTAATAAACAGGTTGAGGATGTTTTGCATGCCAAAAATACAAACATAAAATTAGAGCTTCTAACATTTGATATTTTTTTCTCTGAAATTCAACACAAATTTTCATTATGTAATCATTCATTTAGACAACATATTTTATTGGAGAAAATTAACATCTTTGTACGTGGACAGTAATTAATATTAACTCTTTGTGTAACCATCCCATGGAACAGGTCATTTTGCTTTCTTTGTTAGAAGCTAAAAATATTTCAGACTTAGTTTCAGACTTAAATCAGTTATTTATAAACTGGCTGCATTTAAAATTTAGTATCTCAACTGAAGAGCCCGCCCAGTTATCTGAAATAGATTTTCTCAGTTTATTAAATATTAATATCTCTCTAAACAGAGAATTTTTTGTTTAAATTTAAAAAATGATTTATATATTTTTAAATATTAAACTATGCCAACTTCGATGAACTCATTGAATTTAGTGTGTGAATTTTTAGAAAATATATAAAAACAAATCATGAAAAAGTGTTATTTTAAAAGCCATCCAATAATAATAATAAAAGGACATTTTGTACAGCGCCTTTTAGAGAGCAGACTCTCCTCAAGTGTGCACTAATTCGAAAATCGATGCCATTATTGAAAGATTAGAAATATTACAAAAAATAAAGTAAGTTGTGGGTAATAAGGTAGATTAGGTACCTCCATGCATCTACAAATGCTTAGAAAAATATCTTCGGTATGAAAACCGCAGAGAAGAGGAATTACAAAGAAACCTTTGTTGATCTTCCAATATGTGATAGTAACAAATTCGGGTATAGGTGGAGTGTAATGTATGTGTATTGATTATATATAATCATAAATATTGATAAGATTTCCCAAAAAGGGTTGTCTTCAAGTGCTTCCTAAAGCTACGCACACAACTCATTTTTCTAACACTTAGAGACAGACCATTGCACGCCACAAGACTAGCAACAGCAAGAGCCCTGTCATAATACCCTACCCTATTGGATCGATTTGGAATCATCAATTTATTCCTCCTCCTTTCCTAAGCAACATCTCTCAGACATGGAGACATCCAATTAAGGGACTTGATTACAATGTTTCAAATCAATTAATTTGTGTCACTTAGTCTAAGTAGACTTTTTAGAAGCAATAATAATAGAATTGGGGTACCTAAGAGATTTATACTATACATCAATAAGCGATCAATGAATATTGTTAGTCCATTCTGTGGATAGATGATGTTTATGGGTGTAGTAGTTTTATTGAATAAAAACTATTGTACTTTAGCAAGGAAAAATTATTGTGAGATCAAAACTGTTCTGCTGGCGACAAGATCCAACTTCTGAGATGATTGGCCAGTTCAATTTGCCGTTGTCTTTAACAGCACTAGAAAGATTAAATAATGTTTTTTTCCTACATGTCACTCTTGAAATTTATGTTAAGCAGCTAATAAGCTAAAGAAAAACACACAATAAGAGGAAAAATGTCTGAAAGTAAAATCATATCTGCAAGCAGAATCTGTTTAAAATAATTATATTTGAGAAAAATTAGTACTGAACAAACCAATTATTTTATGATAGATAATTAAGAGAGAGAGAGAGTATTTTGAGATGAGCTTGTAAGAGACAGGTTGAATACTAGTTGAAAACTTTTTTTGGACAGTTATTAACAAATTATTAAATTAATGAGATAAAAAATATAAATGTGTGTTATTTGTGGTGCTATGTATAGATAAAACTAGTTTAAATATCCAGTTGGTTTTTGTATTATCAGTAATCTGATACGTATGCTATTAAGTCTGTGGAATAGCATTAAATGCTCCTATAACTGTTGTTAAAGCAACTTTAAAACAGTGGCACTATTAAAGCTACTTATCAATTTAAAGTAGCATGCTACTCATTAAAGCAAAGTAAAAAGTAATAATGGCTGTGTAAAAAGTAATTCACAGCTACTTCGGTACTATTCACAGTTTCAGACATCCGTTGGGGGTCTAGGAATGTTTTCCCCATGGATGAGGAGAGACTACTTACTTTCAGACCCAATTCCCCCTGAATTTATTTAGTGGTTTTTATGAGCTGCCCTATATAAATTCACAAATACAGTGTTCTTAAGGTGATACTTTATAATGGAACAGTGGTATATAAGTCATGTATTTAATAATACAAATTTTAGTACCCTAAATTACTGAAGGTTGGGACTTGTTAGAAAAGGCTTAGTGATTTTTTTTATGAAAAGATCAAGTATGAGGCTTCAAATTTATTTTTTATATAGCCACAAAATATTTGAAAAATTTCCAATTAGAATTTCAATAAAATTAAATATTTTAATCAAATGTAATTTCCAAAACTTGGTATACCCACGATGATTTTATTGGCACATTGAAAAAAAAATATTGTCCGAAATATAAAACAATTATCATAAATTAATGGGTTTATATGATTTATAGATTGGTGATATAATTGTGATTTTATATTATTTGATAAGACCACACTCACCAAGGTGCGTAGAACATGATAAAGTGGTTTCTTTTAGGAACCTCATTTTCGAAGGATTCCGCGGTGTATTTAATCGAAAAAGTTTCTTCTTCATCCCCAACGACAGCACCGAAAAGGAACAAGGGCAACAAAATGAACACCGAAAACATTTTGTCAATCATATTGGCAGATTTTTTAAATAAGAAACGCCTCCGCCGGCGTTGATAAACTAAAATGACATGTGAGATCGAGATTGGTCGGTCAAGAGCAACTGATTGAAAATATTAATATGAGAACAAAAGTAGAAAACTAAGATTTTTTCATTAAATACAAGCCGTTATTTTAAAATACTTTTTTTAAACACAACTAATATTTTAATCGCCGCTTAGTTGTAAAAAATCTCAAAAAGTTGGTCACTTGATAACATTTTGTAGTAAAAATATTATGTGATCATTTTGGTGAATTATTCGACATGAACATGAGCTCAAAAAATATTTACACTTCCCAACTCTACACATTCGAGAGCAAGGCAATAAAAAATCTAGGAATATTATATTTCTCAAGCTGCTAATCGCTATACTAATGTTACTCGGAGTAAAAAAGCATTTTCATCTATTGTATCAACTAAAATATATCTGGGTCAAAATAAGACTTACGTATAAAGTGCTCATATTTTTATCAAATGAAAATATAGTAGGAATGAACGACCGATTTAAAAAAAGACAAAGCATTTTAAAGAAATCAAAGAACTAGGGAGTTTTTTTAATCAATCATCTTTACGAAGAACGCGATGTAAGTTTGAATTCGTATGGTCAATTAGTGATTCGATACGCGGGATGGATTTGACCTATAATATAGCAATATGACCAAGTGAACTAAGATCGTTTTGAGACAGTCAATCAACTTAGCATGTAATGCCTAAAGGCCGTCCATAATTTGTTATTGTATTACACTTTCGTTGTATACGGCAGTGCTCCGCAACCGGTGTGCCGTGGCACACTGGTGTGCCGTGAACCGGATACAGGTGTGCCGCGGTCAAATTCAACGTACGAGTATTTGACATATTACAATTTTTCATTATGTATTTAATACACAATAACTGGTGCCAACTGTTGAAAACTGCGTAGTGTGCTTTGTACACACCATGGCCGCACCAAATTAGTCATAGACAAAGAAAAATGACCCTTATGCGCGTCGCTGAAGACTCATGCCTAATTTAATACCTATATATTTTAGCTTTTGGTGTGCCGCGGAATTCTAGGAAGAATTTTGGTGTGTCGTAGGTGAGAAAGGGTTGCAGAGCACTGGTATACGGTACGACCTGGTGGACGTACTGTCATGTAGCAATCTCTTCCAATCAAACAGAAAGATGTTAAGGAGGCTTAAGTGTAAACCAAAATTGAGTCTTTTTTTGATAATAATCTGGGTTATACCGATAATCGAGTCTGCAACCTCCCGGCTGGAAGACAAGGTTTTA
The DNA here is from genome assembly GCA_949825065.1 of Odontocerum albicorne. Classification (NCBI taxonomy): domain Eukaryota; kingdom Metazoa; phylum Arthropoda; class Insecta; order Trichoptera; family Odontoceridae; genus Odontocerum; species Odontocerum albicorne. The sequence goes on from OX463850.1 coordinate 14,066,552, forward strand.
CCAACTAGGTCACGGAAGTTATAAATCCGATTAGATCTCAGACACTGAAAATTATATTCTATGTACTAATGTCACTCGACTTTTTTTACAGTTTTCAGGATTAATATAAATCCAGGAATTAGGTAAGTATTGACTAAATTGGTAATGTGGACTAATGATTTGCATGTTTGTTTCGAATCCAGACATCCAATGCTCAAATGTCGACAGGTTTCAACTGCTCGGCTCAACACGAGCGCCAGAGCCAAGTTGATATGAGCTAAGAAACAATCCCACATGTCTGATTTTTCAAACATTAGATTCCGCCTTAGCATCAGGCTCCCACTTGACCGTGGTCATAGTATATAACGATCAACGAATGGTCAAAAGTCTGTAAGGAAGCAATATTATTTATAACTTTTTAAATATGCACATTTGAATGAGCTAATATGTGATGAAATTATATGACGGGGTGACTCATGTGCATATTAAAGTAACACCAGAAACCATCATTATTACGTGAAGAACAAATGTTTATTTAAAGCGAGAATGCTAAGCAAGATGGTGTAATATATTTTCAAGTGGAGTGTATTTATCAACTACATTGCTACTACAGGGCTCAATGTAATGAGTGAATACCATTCATTTCGTTAAATTAACAAGAATGTACTTTAAAATTAAACGTGGCAAAAACTTGAAGTTAATTTTATGTAGGATTGCCAACAGCAACTGACCAGAAGACTTTGGCTTTGGGCTTTTAACAAATTTCTTCGGGTTAACAAAAAAATGTGTCAACCAAATTTCGTTAAAATATTTTTCTTTTTACAATAATATCTTTAATCTTCAATAACAGTTAAATTATTTAAAGAACCTCTATACAAAGGTATACAAGAAGTTGAACCAATATTAAAAACAAACATTAATGAAGATCGATTAAACGATAAAATATATACTCGTATATAATTGATCAGCATCTCAGAATTACGCAAAAATGCCCAGACAGCACCGAAAAATGTGGGTTGGTATTTTAAGGCAATCAAAGATATATTTGAGATAAAAATAATCATTAGTAAAGCTTTAACTATCCTAGTTGGTCTTTAACTATCCTTTGTAGAACGCATTTTTTTTCATTATGCAATCAGTTTGTAGGAATGATTGAAATAAAATGCCAGTAAACCTGATAAAATCAGAACTGGCTATTCGAGTCAATTTTGGTATGGAATATGATAAAAGTTACTCCTATTTCAGTCACTGACTTGAGCAGAAACAAAAGATTTGAGCAGAAAGCTAAAAAAGTACACAATTTTCGAAAATAAAGTTAAAAAATATACTATTTTATGTAAAAAATAAGTTATTTTATTTCCTAATTATTGTCTATCTTTCACAGATTTAAAAAATGTAATATGCATTCGCAATGTCAAACTTAATACATTTTATACTCCTAAATTAACTTTAACTTTCGGGTTTGCTTTGAGGTAATGTTGGCCACTAAGGTTATGAAATATTTTTAGAAATAGGTTATGAAATATTTTAAGGCTATGAAATATTTTCTTAAATTAAAGCAAAATAAGGCGCAAAATTTTGAATAAATTTTAATAATCGGATCTCTCGAAAAAAATAAGAGTTCTTTGAAAAAGTATTAATGTTACACATTATTTTCAATTGAAAGTAGCATGCTACTCAAGCAGGTAAGAAAACATAGTAACGATGCAAATTTTGTCATCGTAGCTGCTCTTAAGACCAAGTGCGATACTAGTAGTTAGCTACTCTGCAAAACATTGTAAATGATTAAAATACACCATTTATTGAATAATAAAAATTAACTCACAGATTGCAATTTTTATTAAAAAAAAAATTTTTGCTCTGAATGAAATTTTTATATAGAAATGATTTTGAGAATAAATCTCCACACAAGAGTAAATAACGCTTGTTAAAATGTCGCATCATTTCGATAATTTCGATAAATTATTTTCTATAATAACGAACAAAGGTAACGGATATATATAAGAGCACATAAAACTAAAATATATGTAACTATGAATGTAGTAATGTAAAATTTTATAAACAATATTAATTTTGACATTTCACTGCACGTCAAATGTGTCTAAATTTAAAATTAGAAAATATTAATGCAATTCGAGTTTATGCTAAATATGAGTAGACACTCACAAGAGGCTTTTAGCTAATGTGAGAATTTTATTTTATTTATTTATTTATTTTATACATGACAAGAAATATACATAATTTGCGAAAAAGCAACAGGTAATTTGATTCGGACACATAATTTTAAAGGATCTGGGTTTGTTGCCTTTCATTTGTCGTGTCCCTCGTAAACTAGGATTTTGCCTGTATCTTACTGAGGATATGAACTTGCAGAATAATGATGTGAAATTAATATACGAGTTGTTACATTGTGGCACATATAATATATGAAAACAGTCCTTAGAAATTTTCACAATGGGAACATTTTATCTAAAATAATAACAAATTGTGAGCTTATCTTAGATATGCAAAAAAATATGACATAAAAATTAATAGATTAGTTTTGCAATCATAATGAGATTAGAGTACGGAAAAAACAATATTGTGAAATTATTATATAAATTGTTTTATCACAATGTGACTAGAGAATATATTTTTTGGCCTTAATGTTTTTCTTGGATCGATTTATCGGCAGTACTGTTTATAGGCATGTTGCTATATTAATTCCAATTTCATTTGATGGCGAAATTATAACGTTTATAGATAATTATCAGTTCTAAGCGAGATTCCTTACTCAATAACAAAGGGGAAAGGGTTTTAAGGACGACAAACGAGAGCTCTCTCGCGATTTAGACTTTATCTTGGACATACGTGTAACTCTTTTGTCACCTGGAATTTATCGTGGATAGATCTCTCCTGCTATTTAAATTTTATCGGGGACAGACATTTTCCGATAGCCAGACAGACATTCTTCGAGAGAATGTGCTCTCTGCACCAGTTGGTTAAAATCTCCCTCAGGATATAGGCACTCATAATATTCTTGGCATGCTGGATGCCCAATATCATCATCATGGACCTCTCCATCACGACACTGCTAAAAAGCCTTTGCCGAATCATAGAGCTAGCTTTAACTGAAAGTCCTCTAGTCTGCCAATATTACTTGTTGGCTACTCCACTGCATCACTTATTTTGTGATTCTGCTATCGTAGGATGACGTTTTTTGTGAAATCGTTTAGAAATTGTTTCCCAATATTTTATTTGTGTTTAAAGTTATCTATATTCCCTTGCTGTAATTAATAAACTGTGTATCAAGTTGTATGACTGCGTAAAGCATGTAGATACAAGTATTATATAAATAAGGAATATTTATGGAAATATTCGACTTTGTCTGTGCGCAACGGTGTGATAGGGTTTTAAAAATAATCTGTAGGGATGAGGCAGCATGAAGTTTTCACTGGATCTTTGAAAATCCTTTTTTTTCGTGTACGATGATTGATTTTTATTTTTGCAGAAGTTTTCTGGTGCGATAGGTAAGGATTTTTAAAAATTGTGGAGCGGTTATTTTTTCCGCCGAGAGTGCTGCCACCATTTGACAGAAAGAAATAAACTCTTTGTGACGGAGGAAAAGTACGAAGAATTATATTTACATCCTTTAAATTGTTATTAATAAACAAAAATCAGTGGACAACTTGAGCGCCTATCGATAGAACAGGATGACATGACGTTTTCATAGGAGCTTTGAAGATCCTTTATTTCGTGTTGTATGGTTGGTTTTTGTTTTTATAAAGGCACCATATGTATTTCTTCTTTTGGTGCTATTATCAAAGCATGAAAAAATATCTGGTGCGATGGGCAAGTTATATGGAGAGATTGTTTTTTTTCCGTCACGAGAGCTTGTCGCCATCCTATAAAAAGAAGTAAACGCTCCGTAATGTGAGAAAGTACGAACCTATCAAGAAGGATCATATTTCCATACCATAAATTTATATTAAATAAATTATCTGTGCGCAACATTTAACATTCAACGCGTTCTGTCATTCGTTTCGTTTAGATTTGTCAAAATCGAAATTTTGATTTACGATAAACGTTTAAATTATTGTTTACATATTTTAATGGGAAAATAAGGTTTAATGGCTAAATAATTCAAGAGTAATATTCTTTTATTTCAAATAAGTGGTTGTATACCTTACAAATCGGTTCACAATGAACGACGACAGGTGAGTGCTGGATCTTAATGTTAATTATTTTAAAGCCCTTAATATTGTTTTTAGTTGTATTATATTCTATTTAAACTGACAATTTATAATTGTTTTATAGTATTTGTGATCTGGAATCAGAAGAACCGACGATTAAACAGGAATTTATTCAGGATGATGCCCCAAGAGTTAAGTGGGTGAGTTAACCAAGTTTTTACCAAATAAATATTTTTAATTTGCAGATTGTAATTATGACATTTGAAAATAAAATACACATTATTTGTCCTAATCTGTGTTCAATATTATCCGTTTAATAAGAACTGGACTTGATTGTAATAAACATATAATTTTATCTTTAAGATAAATCGAAAATGTATCATAAAAGATAATAAATATAAATTCAGGACTTGCTGGTTAGTTGGAACAAATTGCTATACATCAGTAAGACTGCCGGATCTGCCATGTAAACATAAGAATTAATAAATATTTTTTTACTTTTGTACGCAAGTCCCAGGCGGCAAAGAAGTGCAATATATAAGCAGGTTCTATATGTACTATGTGCATAATGCATTAAAATGGTCAATTCTAGTAACATCTGCATATTATTATTAAGTTTTCAATACCAATAAAGACACTGACCCGTTTGACTTGTTTTGCTGTTAGTTTTATGAGCCTTATTTCAATGCATTCACTGAAATAATTAACACTTAAAGAATCCAAGAAGTCTATATGGAGAGGAAAAAATATAGGAGTAGTATGAGTCTATTTTAATGTTTCTTGTTTTATTATTTCAGGAACTTGCGCCGATAAAATTTGAGCAAGTTATTATTGATCAAGATACAGATTCTGACGGCTGCATTAGAATCTATGATCCTTTAGCAGAATCTGGAAAAAGCTCCAAGAGAAAGAGCCTGCTCGACGAATTAGATATTAAAAAGGAAGAATTGAGTCCAGAAGAAAACATAGATAATAAAGATGACATAGATGATGATGACGATGAGGACGATGAAGACAAAGAAATAGTAAAAAAAGTGAAAAGATCCAAGCATAAATGTCCAGTATGTAGCAAGAAATATAAAAACTTTAAATCATTTCTGAAGCACAAAGAAAGCCATCAAGAAGTGGACAGAAGTGTGCGAAAAAAGAAAAAGAAATTGAAATTAAAAAAATTAAAAGCACTTCCTTCTTTGAGCACTGATCTAGTAGAATGCTTATCACCAAAAAATGATGTTTATACATGTACATGTGGAAAAGGTTTCCATTTGCGCAGTAGTGTTGTAAATTGTTTGAAAAGTCATGAGGATGGCGAACTGAACCTGGATATAGACGGATTATTGAAATTGTGTAGTAAAGATGGTGAAGAAAATTCATTTGTTTGTAAAAAGTGCAATTTCACTTGTGATAGAAGACAGGAAATGATTGAACACAAAATGACACATAAAAATAAGGATAAAATCTATTCATGTGATAAATGTGATTATGTGGGTCACAGACTCAATACCCTCAATCGACATAAGCTTATTCACACCAGCCGAAAGCCTTTTGCATGTGACAAATGTCCGTATCGGTGTAAACTGAAGACCAAACTTAAAAGGCATCAATTGATACATTCGGGTCCACCTTTGTTCCACTGTGACCAATGTTCATTCTCTTCAAGATTAAAAGGGACTATGAAGAGACATGCTCGTGATGAGCACGGGGTAATGAGAATGTATTATTGTGACCAATGCAATTATTCTGGTACTCGTGCTTCTACATTACAGAGACACCGTCTCGTCCATCAGGAAGACAAGCCGTTTGCCTGTGATCAGTGTGATTATCGGTGCAAATTGAGTAACAAGTTGAAGACTCACAAATTGAAGCACGCTCGCAGTGGCACCTTTACCTGCGAAGAATGTGGATATGTGACACACCACCTGGGAGCTTTAAAAGTTCACAAACGTAGTCATATAAAGCGTGGAATATTTCCTTGTGAGCTGTGTCCATATTCAACACCTTTGTCTGAATATTTGGAAGCTCATAAAAACATTCATTTGGGAAAGAGAGCCTACCCTTGTATGGAGTGTAGTTATGTGAGTACTCATTCTAGCTCGTTTAGAAGACATCTGTTTACACACTCTGGAGAAAAGCCCTTCAAGTGTGAACTGTGTCCCTTCAAAGCATCACAGGAGAACACACTTAAGATCCACAAAAGGGTTCACTCTGGGGAGCGTCCTTATAAATGTGATGAATGTGATTATGCCAGCTCCACAGCTGGGACGCTCAAAAGACACAAGCTAGTACATTCTCCTATTATATGGTGAATTGGGTTACTTAATCAATGCTTCAAATCAAATGCATCTGATCCTTATATTTATCGAAAAACAAACTTCATTATATTTATCGAACAACAAGTTTCACTCTCCACGATCTTTATCTCCATGAAGCCATTGATGAATTCTTCTTATTAATCTTTTAGGTATTTTGGCTTGTTGCCATATCGTCTTCGTCGCTTTCTTGAGATGTTGACTCCTTGTTCTTTTACCTTTTCGGAAGTCTTGTGGGATCCGTTTGCTGTTAGATTTTCCTGCCAATGTGTGTAGTATTCTGGTATTTACCATCTTTTCCACATGTCAATGTCATTGTTTTTCCACATGTGAATGACAGCAACAGCAGCCTATAATTACCACAATAAGCGTGAGGCATTGAAAGGGGTTGAGTTACATAATGAGTTAGCCATTTGGTAGCTAGAATAAGAACTGGCTTGTTTTGTTGCCCATAAGAGCCTTGAAGAATCGGATGCCCATTTTACACCATATACCGGTATCTCGATCGATAATTCCCGAGATAAGCCGAGACTCTGCTTATCTTGGGAAAACATAGAAGTCGACCGATAATAGATGAAGGCATTTTATGGTATCTCTGTTTTCCTGATGGAGTGTATAGGGTGATGATGATTAATACTAGTGCCATTCATTTGGAATAAGAGAAGATATTATTGGATAGCCATCAAAAATCTTTAGACAAAGATCCTCCATATTTTGAGGTGCTCCTTTTGAAATGTTATCTATTCAAGAAGCTTTTCTGTTTTTTATTGCTTCTCTCATTTCAGTATCTAGCATTGCTTTCTGAGTTTTTGTTACAAACATTGAGATTTCAGTCAGATCATTAATCTTGTATAGTTCTTTAAAATACTCTTGGTCATTAATCTTGTATTTTTTTAGTTTTGACGCACTTGTTTAAAGTCGTTTCTTCCGCTCAGAAATTTTGAAATTGACTTTTACCAGTATTTTCTTCTGCAGTGAGATGACTTCTTTTTTAAAATAACTTTATTTTTCATTGGCTTATGTAAAAGATGAGTTAGGTTTTGATTCTTTAGGCTTTCGAAGTTTGCCTTCTTCCAATATTAAATTATTTTAGTATGAGATGGTGATCCAAGCCGATGTTAGCAGAGGTTAAGAACCCAAATGACAAGAATCGGTTTTGGATGTATTGCTTTATTCTTTATAAAATATATCGGTGATTTATCACTGCTTGTGATAAGAAAAGTGTGCTTTGTTGACTTTTGTGAGGGAAAAGTTTTTGTTAATCCTTTGTTTATTTTGGCATAAAAATAAACGGGAGTTTCACTATTCTCATTTAACTTGATTTGTACAACCTTGTTTAATTCTATTTAATACATGGTTGATTATTCCAACATTTTAATCACTATCTTGTAATTGTTTACTTAGATGATAAAGTCGACCTTTGTGCCCGAGTTGTTAAGATGTTGGGTTTTCACATGGGGGTTTTGGGTTTGATTACCTAATGCTACCTAAGAAAATATTTAAAGAAAGGAACTAGCCTGGTTAAGAGTTCATCTGATAACATAACTCCAGTTGCTAGATGTGTGTTTAGTAGTATTTACAACATTTGCGATGGCAAACTTATTAAATCTGTGAACAGTTACTTGCGTATCCAGTGGTTCTTAACCCGAAGGCTAGATCCGGACATGCTCTTTCAATTCAGATATGTTGAGAGGTACCATACAAATGAATGAATGAATCCAATGATAATTTCTAGATCCTTCTTTGCCTTGATATTCCAGCATACAATTTGAGAATAATTTCCTTTCCGTTTTCTAATTGTGTCATTGTTCTTGCGTATGTCCTAGTAATAAGTCCATTATTGTCCAAGGCTTTTTTTTTGTGAGTTGGGGTCAAATTTTTATAGTGAGCATGCTGCTGGCCTTACTCTCCAACCCTCTTCCTTTTGCATTCCGGCTTGGGACAGATATTGCCGGACTTTAACCTTGATGTGTAGATACTATTTTTTATATTGAATTTGTTGTCACAAAATAAGTTTAATATAATTTCTTATAAATGATTGATTGCCTTGCATTTTAGATCTTTAAGATTATTTAATTTATTACATTCAGGATAACTTTTTAGAAGTTATAAGATAAAATAATTTGTATATAGATATGCAGATTAATGTGAATATGCTTGTTTTGCAGACGGCTTTGCTCAACAGTAAAGTCTTATTAATTTTTTCATCACCATTCATCACTTAAGACTGAGATTGTTCGACACCTTGTTAAATAACTTAAACGCTTTTATCAGTACAAAGTCTTAAAGTAATTAGTTAACTTTGTGTTTTTTAGCAAAAATCACATAGTTTTTGTAATACCTTTAATGTAGATTTAACAGAAAAGAAGTATAACTTGACTTGGGCCTCTCATATGAGACTGTTTTTTTAAATTTATTGTAATATTGTATTGTAATACACTTTCATTGTTTACTATAAAACTGGTGGACTTATTGCCATGAGGCAAACCAGGATGGAATCCTTTTAAAATAAATCTGGGTTCCAACGGAAATTGAACCCGCAACTTCCTGTTTGGCAGACAGATATCTTATCAACTAGGCTAGATAGATCAAAATTATTGTGAAATATTTGTTACTCCAATTTAACTGATGTTTTCTCATAAAATTTTCTTTTTAAACCAGTTTTTATTCCCTTCTGTTAAGATTTAGTAAAATCTACATAAGAATTATTTAAAAAACAGTAATAAAATATTTATATATTATTTATAGTTAAAGCATTAACATTGTGGAGGTTTAAAGACATTGTAATTTGTTTTATCAAACATTGTTTTTCCACTTTATGTAACAGTATAACCCTACCGATTTCGAGGCTTTCACCTCATCATCAGGGCAGTTTTGTTTGTGCTCCCCTGATGATGAGATGAAAGCCTTGAAACCGGTAAGGTTATACTGTTACATAAAGTGGAATAAACAGTGTTTGATAAAACATTTACAATAAAATATTTAATTGCTGGAGGTTAGTGAATTCAAACATTTTATTTATTAAAAAATACACACCATAAAAACCCACACTAGAAAGTCAAATAAACTATGTATTAATCACACTTAATTTCGTATGTATTTTTTTTATTTTTAACTTAAGTAGTTAGGAAACAAATTACATAGAACAGATTTTACAATTAACAAGATTTTGGCATATATGCTTGACTACCATCCGGAGGTATCAGGTGTGATTGTATTTTTGTATTACATTCTGTTAATACTGTAAATACCTAGCGGGCTTATTGTCTATGCAATTTTTTCAATTTAACTATATAGATGTTAAAAGACCCATTATGAAAAAGTGGATTGGAACCATAGTTTTTTGGAAATTAAACCCGAAACCCTGATTTGTTTTGAGATTATAACGATTTGTGGTTCTCGACAATTACCTAGTAAAATTTTACCAGTCTGGTTACATTCATATATTCTAAAATATTTCTGGTAAATTGGGAGAAATGGCCAATATTATAATAAGCTTGAATATTACATAATATATTCAATAAGTGTGATATAATAACAAAAAAAATCACATATCGAATGATTTTTTGTAAGTTATAATTGTACATACTTTGTTTTATTAGTATTTTAATAAATACAGGGTGAATAATATATATGTTTTTTTTAAAACATACTATCACAATAAATATGTTTTTTTTTTTCAAAATTATATTTTTAATAATATTTATATGTATTTAAAATTTAATAAGCCATTCCAAGGATTTATTTAATTAAATAATTTAAGAAATGTAATGGATTGTTCATTTTTTTTCGTAACCATGATTAACCCTTGGGTTTTTTCCTGTTTGGAGTCAGAATAGTATTGCTGATATTTGATTTGATATTTGTACGTATTATAATTATACAATTTAAGATATTTGTTTTTACAAGTTTTTTTCAATTAGACAAGTAAAATTGGCAACTTTGTTTTTGAAGATATGATAATTAGCAAGTTGTCACAAAGATACATTCAAACTCATCTTATGTGGTAGTTTTTATGATTCTTTAGAAAAAGAAGTTATAGATTGAATACAGAACAAAATTTGTTACTTATTAAAATTATAGTTAAAATTACATTAGCTACTTAGTGAAGACGACAATTCAGTATGAGGAAACACCTTTACAGTCTCGGTGTACTCCTTACTTCTAGAAGGTTGAGGCCAGAGTTACCCCTTTTTAAAAATGATTGATTTACATGCAAATAACCTAATGTATATAACAAGAATTAATTTAATTTCTGCAATAAAAAAATATTTGGTTTAGCATAAAATGATTTGTTTATTATGGGTATAATTTATAATTGGTTGTAACAAGTAAACTTCTAAAACGTATTACTCATAAAGTGCAGCTAAAACCCAAAAACATTTTTTACATTTTTATATACAAATTCACAGTATGGTAGAACGATTTATCTTTGGTTTCAAAATAGGCGTAAGTTTCGGCAATCACTTCTTCATTGGAGTCAAAACTCTCCCTGGAGCATCTTTTTGAGGTCTGCGAACAGCCAATAGTCGCTGGGGGTCAAATCTGGAGAATACGGTGGGTGCGGAAGCAATTTGAAGTTCAACTCATGCAATTTGGTCATCGTTACCATCGACTTGTGACACGGTGCAATGTCCTGATGAAAGAGAACTTTTTTCTTCTTCATATGGGGCCATTTTTTTGCAATTTCTGCCTTCAAACGCTCCAATAATGCTATGTAATATTCGCTATTGATATTTTTTCCCTTTTTAAAGGGATCAATGAATATTGTACCAAGCGCATCCCAAAATACGGAGGCTATAACCTTCCCGGCCGATTGTTGAGTTTTTGGTCGCTTCGGACGACTTTCACCAGCTGCTCTCCACTCAGCTGACTGCCGATTTGATTCCGGAGTATAGTTGTGGATCCAAGTTTCATCCATTATCATATACCGATGCAAAAACTCCTGTTTATTTTGCGTAAACAGTGCCAAACAGCGCTCTGAATCATCGATGCGTTGTTGTTTCTGTTCCATTGTGAGCAAAAGCGGCACCCATTTCGAAAAAAGCTTTTTCATGACCATGCAAAATAGTTCATGCAAAATAGTATAAATACTACCAAATGATATCTTCTTTGCGATTTTCCATCACGATTTTGAGTTTTTTTAAATATTTTCTGGTGTAACAGCCTCATGGACGACCAGAGCGTTCAGCATCATTTGTATCTGTACGACCGCGTTTGAAATCAGCATACCACCGACAAATGGTTGTTTTCGACGGAGCAGAGCCCGGATAACACTTTTCAAGCCATCGCTGAGTTTGAACGGTATTTTTTCCCATTAAAAAGCAATGTTTTATCAACACACGAAATTCGGTTTTTTGTTTTGAAAATAGCAAAAGTAGCGTCACTAAAACCACTGTAACTCAATGACACAATGTCAGAATGTCATGAAAGTTTGACACGTAACTTCTAAAGCTTGATACTAACTGAGAATGGTATGGATTTGTTATTAGAGGAGCCATCTGTTGGTTAGTCCCGGGACTTATTGATCGATGTGTTATATGTGTATTTAGTATTTTGGGTCGAGTAAAAAATATCGGTTTTAATGAGTTCCAGCTTTAAATAGCACCATTTGATGGTCTTTTGAAAGTCAGTTTAACCAAGTTTCATTAAATAAAACTAATTTTAACCGAGTTGAATTGAATTCACTATTAATAGGCTTCCGTTTTTTCCATAACCTCAGTGTAATGCATGGACTAGCCATGTATGTTATGTAACCGATAGATATTCATATTAGAGTTTAGACCGTTAGAAAACAGACTCAGAATGTTTATCCTGGGTTATGTGTTGATTGATTTAGAGAGTGTTGTCGAGAGGTACTATTGAAGGGAAAAAGTAATGGATCGTATGAAGCGGAGAGGTATTATCGAGGAGACTGGGGCACTTCAAGAGTACTATAATCATCAGAAGTAGACAGATAGGAATCTCCCATAGAGACTATTAAAATCAAGGTTTAGTTTTCCATTTTGGACAGGAACTATTGGAGTTGAGAAGTAGATGTTGGCAACTTTTTATACAATCTTATAAAGTGTTCATATTTTGCTTTTATGCTTTTACAGCCTTTCATTGGAGAAACTAAAAAAAAAACACCGCTCTATGAAAAACCACACTAATTAAAGTATAATTATAATGTAATGCATTTCAATCATACAATTATTGACGAGTATCTGTTCATTAAATGGCAGTATATAAATTGTTCTTTTGTTATTGTGTGTCGGTTCGAAAAAATATTTAGTTGAATACAAATAGAACTTACATATTAAAAAAAGAAGATAAAAGCAATCTAAAAATGAGCAGTACTTAATATTTTTATTGGTAAATAAACAATGCCCGTCAGTAAAGGCAAAAAACTAAAAAATATTTAAACAACCTAGTATGTCCAGTTACTTTTTTTCTTTTTCTCAGCATACATATCTTGATAACATCAAATACCTTTCTGTAATTGATTCTGGATTGATACTGATGCATGCATCATACGTAAACAGGTTAAAAAACAATATGTTGTCATAAGATAACAGTAAAATGTTAGTGTGCAATGCAATTAAAATAAATCATATTTTTTAGTTTATAAACCATTTTACAGCAAAACCAGTATTGTTGAAAACCGTACTATGCAAGATATTGCTTTATTTATGAAATTATTTTATTGATAAGCATTAGGCATTTTCTTCAAAAATACATTGCTTTTAAGAAAATATATGACTTACTCTTCAGTGATGTTGAGCCACCCCTAGGTCGAGAATTAGATGACTTCTGGTAAAGATAACAATTTACTATCTGAAAGCCAGGTTATCTTCCAAGCTCAGCTCCAGAGGTAGATACATTTATTTAACATATTCAGAGTTATAAAAACTCCTTTTTGGAAAACTTTTTTTGGCCCTGTTTACCATTACTTGGATCTTTAAGAATTAAATGGTGCTGATTGTTAATTATATATTTTTTCTTTCAATATGATTAGATATTAAATTTATTAGGTCTACAATTTTACCACTTAGCGAGATAGAATTGGAAAGAGGGAGAAATTTATTTTAAGACACAAATGCAAACAATTTATTTTGTATTTATTTAAAAATTACTAGTTTAATAAAATATATACATAAAAAAAACAAGTTTTCAAACAAACGTTTAAAATTGTATTTTTGCGAAGTTTTTTTCTATTTGCATATACAGTGCAAATATTTATTTTATTTATTTCTAAATTTGAAACTTCACAATCAATCTGATCTTATCGAGATAATGATCTTGATTTGCAACAATTAAATCATTATTAAATCATCAATGATTGATCTCGATTTGCAACAATCAAATCATTATTAAATCATCAATGTTCTCGATTAGCAATGATTAATATTTGTTGTGAAAGATTTACTATTTTTTGTTTGATTAATAAAAGTGCAAGGTCTTTTTCACACATACAAAGATTTTTTTTTATTTCTGATTTTATTGATTTACTTACCTTTTTCTAAAACTTGTCTCATTCACAGTAATTTCTTCCACTATTTGCTACCGGCTATGTTTTTCCGATTTGGAACTAAAATGCATTTTGTGGGATAGCGTCATTATTTTTGTTAGTGGGATTGTAAAGAGTTTTGTAAATGAGATTCTATGTAAATTGATATGAATAGTAAATATACAGCAATCCTTTCATTTATGTGGCCTCCATTAGTGCAAATTGACTTTAACACAGTTTATTCTGACTAATTTTAAATGCATAATAGTGACATCTATAAGGCAATAATTTGGCTTCTAAATCAACATTTTTATATATTATACAACTGTTAGTGGTAACAGTAATAATGGAAGTTTCATCCAGTGAGTGCTGTTGAATAGGTACAGAAAATTGTAAGTTGTAGTCTTTGTATAAATAAATCGTATAGCTCTCACCAAAATGTGTGTGTTATTAGTTATCAGTAATCACTTATATATAGACCTTTTGAAAAATACTTAAAATATGTAAAAGATCATCTATTTTACTAAGCATTGAATGGCTCCATTTACCTTGAACCAATTACCTGTGTAAATGATGGGATTACTGTATTTGCATTGCAGACAGCTGAAAGAGGACTGGTATGCATTGACATTCTGGTTTATCATTAGAACACACACTGAGAAAATGTATGCTTGTATGTTATGATTAATTAAGAGTTACATTACTGATTGTATTATTTAAAATAACAGTAGCATTTGTTGCAACAGTAAGACTTTTGTCTGGCTGCTTCACTTGCATCAATAGTACAGTGTATGTGGCTACCGCTCCAACTAAAGAGAGTATGAAGGTCATGTCGTATGGGAAAAAGTTGGCTGCCGTGACGAAAACTTCTCGTACTGAGAGCAGTTGGGAAAAGTTGTCCACTAGCTCACTCAGTTTTGATCCTAAAAAATGACAGACATTTTATTTGTGTAATTACGTGTCAATTTTTTTTACCACTTACTAAAGGCAGGGATTTTTTCAAAATAACCTCTGGCTGGACTTATCATGTATCGGACGTATGCGTCACATAGATTAGTCATTTTTATTTATTTGAATTACCTGTAAATATTGTAAAATCGTTGTTTAAAAATTGTTGCTTTAATATTTTTGTGTTGTAATAAAACATCCCTTAGTGTGGTGCTCTCATTATCACTACATATAATTGGGCCACTCTTGCACGTAATAAACCTGTGATAAGCTTTGAATGCTATTCAAGAAAAATTTCCAATGAGCAGAAGATATTATTTTAAAAATTTAAAAATAATCCAAACTTTTCAGAAAAACATTGTAAAGAAAATGAGGAGAGTAACTTACCATGCTCTGTGTTGATACTAAGTTTGTCAATGTAACTGTTGGTTTGTTCAACTTCATTTTTCATTTTCTCACTCATGTAAGCGGCAATCAGCAGATAAAGAACATCTGGAGCGCACCAACCAATGACATATGGAATTGTGTGATTTGGCTAATAATCCGAAATTGAAAAATAATTTGTTAAAAATTATTAGTCAGAACTAAGAATTAGAATTATATATAAGTTAGAACGCACTGCCTATTGGTAATGAATTTTCATAAAAAACTTTTTTCTTTATTTATATCGAAGTGCTATCGAAGTGCATACACAGGAAAACTATATTTATTATTATAATGAATCTTTTATTTTGAAACCTCATAATTAATCATTAACCCTTAAGGCCCGTATGCCTAAAACATTTTTTCAGTCCCAGGGGCATTTAATTTTTTTTATGGAGATCATTTTTAACGAAATCGTTCAACTATTGCTCATATAAATAGATGATAAAACAGGGCTCTGTTTTCGTCCATCCTTGTGTGAGATTGTTGGTGCGCATGCGGCGCATGTCATACGTCCCTGTGGGAAGTTTTGGTTTTGATGCGCATGTCATACATGCCTGAAGGGTTAAAAGTGCGCTTTAAATTCAGAAATTTAATTTAGAATATTATACTTTTAAACAGATAAACTATATTTCAAAGTAGAATTGAAAAATTTAGATTTTTTATTTCCTTCTATTATAAATAACAAATAAATATAGTTTTTTTCAGTGTTCTATTTAGTGATAGAAGTCACTCCAATGGCCTAAATGGGCAATTATTTTTTATTTATTTGTTATTATACAAGAAATATACATAATTTGCGAAAAAACAACAGGTAATTTAATTTGGACATACAATTTTAATGGATCTGGGTTTGTTGCCTTTCATTTGTCGTATCCCCAGTAAACTAGGCTTTTGCCACTGAGGATAGTTATGGTTATATAATTATGGTTTATATATTATAAATTATCGTTTTTAACAGATTTTTTAAAAATAGTTACATTTATAAAATACATTAAAACTAACACAAAACAGACATTATGGAAGAGGTGTAGTCCTACAGGTCAACTCAGTCTCGGTTCCAATCCATCTCATGTTTTAGATGGAAATTCATAGAAGCTGCAGCTGAAAAAACCTGCCCATCCTCCACTGCACAGGTAATACAAGATATTTAAATTTTCTTTCATAAATATGCTTTGTATATCCCGCATATTATGTTTTCGTTGTATACAGAACAACCTGACAGGTTTATTGCCATGTGACAATTTCTTCCAACCAAAAATATGTTAGAGGCATTGAGTGAAAATCAGACTTAAACTCTTAAGAAAAATGGGGGCCTACAGGAATCAAATCCACAACCTCCAGGCTGGAAGATACGACATAGATTATTATTATAGAGAGATATCATATATATTGTTAATATCTATGTATTTATAAAAAGTGTGTCCTCAATTCAGATGATTCGTGGCTTAGGCTAACAATTTCCATACCCTGTGGTGACTTCAACTTTCATGGGAAAGGCTGATGTCACCAGGGTCACCCGTTGGTACCATAAGGGCTTACTCTATGTAACCTTGCATCAAGCCAAGTATTATATATAAAAATGTTGATTAAAAATATATTTACTTAATGGTTAAGTATATTATATTGTACTTAAAAAAATTAGAAAAGAAATAGTTTAAATTAGGACTTACATCTTCTTGTTTTAATGAAGGAAACATAATAAGACCATTAACAGTAGAAATAATATAAAGAAATGTCATTGTCGAAGCAAATAAAAGCTGAAAGCAAAAAAAATAAAAAATGTAATCATTCATTGAAGGTTGATACAAAATCCTTAATAAATTTTAAAATCAATTAAAAAATGTTTGTGTTTCGATTACTGAGCATCTTTTTTTGTCTTATTGCTGCACAGACATTGGTAAATTTCATATTTCAGTGATCGTTGGTTTAGTGTGTTATATGCAGCAACATACTGGGCTGGTAGGCTACCGGGAATTTCCCAGGGAGCTGATGTGCAAATAGACTGAAATATTCAGTGTAAGGTTTCAATTTTAAAAAATCACCAATAAAACAAAAGATACTTTATTTGATCAACCCTCTACGGGCAGGGAAAGATCACGCAGATAGAAATGGAGAACTATTAGTTCTAAACTTTTATTACGATCGCAAGCAACCTGGGCTAGAATCATGTAAAAACTACGCCATGTTGCATTTATAGTATATTCGGTAAAAGTTGAATTTACATTCACCGGCTTACAAAGCACATTTTTAAATCTTATAAATATTAATTAACTCTCGTCAGCAAAGGTATCCTCATTTCTTTTGTATTAAAATTTGCAGAGTTACTTTGAATAAAAGTTTTGGAAATGTAATATATCATGTTAAAACATCATTTACGATTTTATTTTTGTAATTGTGAAAATACTTGCTATAAATAATAATCCTTTCCTACAAAGTGCTTTGGATTTTTTAGAAATTAGGCATTTTTGAAAATGCTAGGGGTTTGAGGGTATGTGATTTTTTAAAATAAAAGATAAAGTACTGTGCATTGTGCCCTTCTGTCCAAAAAAGCAAAGGAATAAAAATATATTTCTGTAGATGAAGTATGATTCCACAAAAGTTATTGGGATGTGGCACTTACCAGTTTGCACCGTCACACTTTGTTTCATCATCTTTCCGCGGTGAGTTGCTTGATGCAGTCCTTTATTAAAAAAATATATTGCCCAAACTTGAGTTGTGTTTAAGAATTTAATATTTATTCATCCCCCTCATCCTAAATTGGTTAATGCCACATTGCTGAATGGCTTTTTTTCACTCACCTGTGATTATTGCTACTATTATTACTTCCGTCCAGGGTAGTCCCAGTCTCAGTGAATTTTAAATTGGTTGTATTAATACTTCCAAGTGACTTACCGATAATCCATAGCAGGAGCTGACTATATTGGCTACATCAGCAATCTCATCAAACACTTTCATAAGCCTTAGTAAATTTTCAGATTTCTTCTCATCAGAATTTGTGTTTAGTTTAAAAGTGCTTCTTTGATAAGCATCAACCACTTTTCTATAGTCCATTTGTTGAGTAGCAGATATGGAATTAATTATTTTATTCTTGTCTTTTTTACTTTCCTCATTCACCATTTCTTCTAATTGGGAGTTGAAGATTTTCAAACGAGTGATAATAATCCAAATAACAGTAGTAAAATCCAAAAGTTGAATATAAACTAAAAAGTCTAAAGCGTGCATTGTAATCGCACGGAATTCTGATGACCAAAGTTTAACATTGATGAGAAGTTCGTAAGCTAAATGTAACGAAGAAATTGTGATAAGACATAACTGTGCTATTATAATTCGTGTTCTTATATATGCATAACTTTTTTTGCCCTGGATGCCTAATTTCTCATCGATTGATTTAAACCCTTGAAGAGCTCTAAGTATAAAAGGAGATGTAAGAAATGCCGCCAACAGTATTGAAATTATACTTGTTAATGCGACACATACATTGGACAAAACATCTATTACGACTATAATAGTAACAGTGGTTCTACCTTGCAGATCTCTTAGTAAAAAAACATTAAAAACAATTATTAATATGCAGAGAGTTGCCGCATAAAGTTTTGCAATTACACCCACAGTTTTAACATTTTTGCCATCATACGTGATCTTTTGTAGCCCAAATAATTTATTCAATATATTGTTGGGCCTGTACACAAAAAGAATATCATAATCCTTGTTATTTTTATTGAATTCTGAACCCTGCATTTGCTTATTATTTTTCGTATATGTAGGGCTCATATCTTTTTTCATTGCTATATTTTTGAACTATATATAGTTAATTGATGACTTATTTCTCAAATAAATAGTTGATTTCAAATAAGGCTTCACACGACGGCACAATGATTATGCTAGAATAAAAGGAATAACCACCTTGGAATTTCAATTATATTATGAAATAAATTAAATGGTTTTATCGTGTTGACAAGTGTTCTGTGTATGAGTAATTGACAACGCACATAAATTATTCACCAATATACTTTAGCCATTGAATTGATTGATTCACATAAAGAAATTAAATTGGAATCAGTTTTTTAATGTAAGTTTTTCGTTGATTTTTTAATATTTATTGATTTTTTAATATTCGTTGATTTTTTAATTTAGCGTATGTCCTAGTAGGACGTGCTGATGATGATGTTGTTGACATCGCTTTAGTCGAATTCTGTGTTCCTTTTCGTTCGGGGTCATCAATTTAGCGGAATGCTTGTAGTGGGACGCGCTGATGATTTTGATTTGTTTTGTATTTAAAATAAAATACGTCGATTCAGGAATGCGAAAAAGTGAGAGTGAATAATCGATAAATAGTAAACAGCGATGAATGGTCAAGTGAATAATAATAAGTGCTCTTTATTTGTCGATAAGTAGGTATATATACAATTTCAGAACGGGGCGCGTGAATGCGTCCGCAGTATATCTTGATCTCACTCCTGTGCGTGCCGAGGTGGTCGCAGACGTTGCCAATGATATAGTGGGTAGAATATTTATTGCCGAAACGGTGAGACAACGCGATGCGTTCTCTTTCTACCGTGGAATGCGACGTAAATATTATTTGCGTGTAAACAATCTTGACGTTCTGGTATGTGATCTTTGTACATATTCAAAGGTTGATTCATCGGTCGTTGACCGTGCATGTTGACAATATTTAGGGATGTCGGTATTCCCTACAACTTCATGCGACTTTTTTCTTTCATTTTCATTGATTGTGAGTGGAAATTTTTAATAAAGCAATATCCACTGAATTTTTTTGTTACTTAAAGAGAACCTTTTTGTTGAGAATAAATTTGATATATTATTTTTTCAACTCTTCCAAAACCGTGCGGATCCAATTTCACATTCAAAAACGCCCTCAGCATTTGAATGTAACGCTCCGAATCAACTGTTATTGCGTGGTCTCGAGCATCGTCAAAGAAATAAGGATCGATGATTCCCGACACTGATGTGGCAGCCCAAACTGTTACTAGTGTACAATGGAGTGGTCTCTGGTGTTTCAGATTTGGGTTTTCATCTCTACAATATTGGCAATTTTGCTTATTGATGAAGCCATTCATATAGAAATGTGCTTTATCTGAAAAGAGTATGTTATTGAGCAAAGAACTGTTCAAATATTTTAGCTGCAAAATCCAACCTTGCAACAAAGTCTGCTTCATTTAAATCCTGAAAAAGTTGAATTTTATAGGGATGGAGTTTTAAGTTTAGTGATAAAATTTGCTGCAAGGTCATATGCAACATTGTTAATGCTGACGAACAGGTGACGTTGTCAACCAGTCTCTTCAAACTGCTTAATTAAGTTGGTGTTCGGACACTGTCTAACACTGTGTAATTGGCACTCAACTCGAAATAATGTACTATCTACTAACGTTATGCACTAACTACTAACGTACCTAACGTAGTTACGTACTAACCATTGTTTTTTTTAAATGTACAGACGCAAAACATGCGTTGTTGCACCATGAGTTAACTCATGGCGATTAAAATGATCAGAACTGATTGAGCGAACTACGCCTTTTGGGTTCTTCCCCCCCCCAAGTTATAAAGGAAATAAAAGTGCACTTTATCTTGGGCCATCCTATATAAGACTAATAAATTTGATATATTAATAGTATTCTTTGAAAAGTTCTTGTTTACACATTGAAAATATCATTTGAATCATTAATTAAATTGATTGCTGGTAAAAAAAAATGTTGATAAAGCGATATATTAAATTGTATTTTATTGACATAAAAAAAATAGTTTTAAAATTAAGATAATTTTATGTTTCAAGTTACTCCCAATATATTATAATTTTATTTTCTTAAACAATACAAATGAACATTTAAAAAAAAAAGTTTTGTAGGGATTATTAGAATGTTTATTTTTTTTTTCTGAATAAAAAATAATAATAAAAACACTAAATGATTGATAACAATGTTTTTCCCTTGTCCACAATAAATAAGGACTTACTAGATGTTACAACTTAATATGCATGGCCGTGCGGTAACGCACTGGACTTCCGTGCGGAAGGTCACCGGTTTGAACCCTGCGCTGTGCTACTCCCCTCGAACGACACAGGCACTTTTTCCGCCTAGTGTTCGAGGGTATAAGGATACTTATGACTTCGGTCATATCTATTCTTTTAAAAAGAGAAAAATGTTAATGCAGTGTAAATATGTGCATTGAGAGGAATATGTGATGTGTCGATACATGACAGAATAAGAAATTTAATGAATAAAGATGAATGTGAAATAAAAACTGATGTATTAGGTTGGATAAAAAGAACATATTGAAGGGATTTGGACATGTTGAACGGATGAGTGACAAAAGACTGACAACAAATTTATAATGCAAACATAAATGGGAATCGTAGTAGAGGACGATATAGAAAATGGTTAGATCAAGTTAATGAATTTTGAAAGAGGTGAAGAAAGTATGTTATAGAAAAGATTGGCATGCTGTCCTCTCTGCCTACCCCAACGGGGAAATTACCTCATAATATGTATGTATGTTCTATATAATTAGTATAAAATCAGTAATTAATTCTTACAATCAATTTCATTGAGAATGCTTAGAAACAGTCTATAAATTTAAAATGTTAAGAAACAGACTTTTTTCTAAAGTCGAATATGTTACTATCACATAGAAGATCTACACAAGTTTCTTTGTAGTTTGTCTCCTTTAGTAAATTCTCTGTAGTTTACTTACCAAATATGTATTTCTAAACATATGCAGTAATGGGGAAGTACCTAATCTAAGGCCAAATCCGCCTTCCTCTTATCTTTAATCTAACTCATTTTATTTTTTGTAACATATTTAATTATCTAATTGTAGTTGGTTCGATTCTCGAGCTATAGCACCCTTGTGGAGAATCTGCTCTCTAAATGGTACTTTATAAAAAAAGGTTACTGAATTCCCTGATCATTTCCATTTTCTTATATGGAGCCGAGACCTGCACATTGCGGACAAAAATGAAAAAAAAGAGGACGTATTCGATGTTTGGTGCTGGAGATAACTTTGACGGTGTTGCGTGCTGGTGTATCCATTAAACGACAATTTGGGATTCAGGACAAGTTGTCCAAGATTTGTCTGCGTCGAGTATTCTAAGTCCATATAGTATGTAGAGGAGAGGAGAATTTGAAAAAACTCACGTAAATGGGCAGTGTGGAGTTACAACAAGACAGAGGTAGACCACCAATGCGAATACAACAAGTTCCTCGGTGATAGCAGCACTTCGAAAGATCCAAAATAAAGAGAGGTGGATAATTGTCATGGGTATCTTACGTAAAAACCAGACTGGAACGCGTTTTAAAAAAACTGGAATCTGCACTCCCCGAGCTGGAAAACAAGTGTTTTATCAACTTGGTCATAGAAGCTTTTATAGACAACGGAATGGAAAACAATCTAAAACCTAAGATTCTTAGATAAGCATTGTATTCCTAACATATCACTAGTTTAAGTAGGTTATCTTAGAATGGTTTTAAAAAACATTTCTTGTAAAATCCTTTATTGATTTATTCGCTCAACGTAGCAGTGCCATCATATTGCTTGTTTCTTCATTGTTAGCTTAACACCTTTTTTCAGTCCACATACTATCCTGAGTTTCTGACTCATTAGTATAGTGTGTGTCAGGATACCTTGCCCTTTATAACACATTGATAAGTTTAGTGCGTAATATACAAAATGTGTCAGTGTATTAGTAAGTATCTATGCCGTGGTTGGTTGATGGGTTCCGTTTGACGTTTAAAGCATGCGCGCGCAGTGTTTATTTGACGAAAAATACAGTGACCATAATGTCTGAAGTTACAAAGTTAGGAAAAGGAAGAGCATTGCGCGGACAAACTAAAGAAGTGGTTTTGAATGTTTATAATCACATCAAGAAATTACGGGACACTAGTGAGGAGATAAATATTCATGATTTTTATTTATTCTTCATTGAATCACCTTAGGAGTAGTTAAAAATTTTACAATATTTATAAATATCTAATACAATAAAAAAAGTTTAATTCAATTTATTTTTAAAAGATATTGAATTAAATTGCCAGTAATACAATATCAGTTTAGCTTGCGATCATGTTCATTTATGCCATATTAGATATACTCGTATAATAATAATTTTCGGCTATATGAAATAGTTTATGTTTTTGTGTACGAACATTTTTTATCAAGAAGTTTTAATAATATTTTTTTCAGAGAATGATTCTTATTAACGAAGTTTCGATGGCAACTGGGGAATCGCCAAGAACTATTAAAACGATAACATCTTCCTTTAACAAAAAGGAGATGCCATTAGGTCTCCAAAAAAAAAAACAAAAAATCAACAAAACAAAGTATCTGTAAACAGTTTTGATGAATGTGTAATAAGGAGGTGTATATATGATTTTCACATTAAAGAAAAAATGTTGCCTACAATCCCAAAATTGTTTCCAGTGTTGCAAGAATCAATTAATTTTAATGGATCTGAGTCAACCCTGAGAAGAATAATAAAAAAATTGGATTTCGCTGGCATGCAACGCAAGACAATTTAAATATTTTGAGGGAAAAACCAGACAGTATTTAAAAGAATATCATATTTAAGGGCAGTCAAACAATACCGAGAAGCAGGTAGAAGAATCGTGTACACGGATGAAACATATGTTCATACTAGCCACGTGTCATCGAGAGCATGGAGCGATGAATCTGAAGAGGGACTTCGAAAGCCTATTTCAAACGGATCCCGTTTCATTATTGTACATGCTGGAAGTGAAAAAGGTTTCATACCTAATGGTCTACTCATATACATATCTCACCAAAAAACTGGAGATTACCATGATGACATGAACTACAACAACTATCAGAAATGGCTTACGGAAAAACTTATTCCCAACTTAGAACCGAGATCTGTGGTGGTAATTGATAACGCTTCATACCATAATAAAGTAATGAATCCTGCACCAACATCAAATTCCAAGAAAACCGATATGATTCAATGGCTGACTCAGAGGAGTATCCCTTTTTCAAGTGAAATGCTTAAGCCAGAATTATATCGGTTATCTTAAGACACAAAAGTGTATTCAAGGAATATGCCATCGATAGGTTATTTCAGAATAATGGACATGATGTTTTACGGCTTCCACCCTACCATCCAGATCTCAATCCAATATAAAAGGTTTGGGCTTCTATCAAGGGATATGTGGGCTCTAAAACACTGATATGACGTTGAATTCTGTCGAAAGGTTGGTCAAAGAGAAGGTTTCTTTGATTTCGAGCGACGAGTGGAGTAATGTTTGCCGGCATGTACAGGAAACGGAATTCAAATACTGGGAAAATGAAGTATCTGTGGACAGTATTACTGATCTCAATAAATTTTTAATAAATATCAATTCAAAGATAGCGATGATTAATTGGTCTTAGTATTTATTAGTGTTAATTGTGTTTTCTTTGCATATTGAATAAATAATTTAATTTTACATTGACCATTGATTTCATTATTGTCATTAAGTACATACCTCAATCTGATATTAAATTATTATTATTATGGTGAGTAAGTATTTTATTGGAATAGAAAATATCAGATAGACAATATTTAAAAATATATAATAATATATTACAAAATAAATTAAAATATGGTCATCCTAGACTAGCAGTGCAAACTATTGTGAAACCCACTCTACAATCAAACAATAATTTATTAAACTTTTTAAGATATCTCATATAATATCATTATATAGGAAACTAAGGTTCCAACCAATGTAAGGATTAATCCATAATCTATTACAAAGAAATTATTAGCCGTGATGTAAAGTTGGTTTTGGTATAAGAGCCTAGAAAACTTTTCCAGATGATCCGTATCATAATCTGAAAAAAAAAATTTAGGTATCTATTCAGAAATAAAAAAAACTAAAATTCTTTTAAAACCCTGAAAGTGTTGCCTCTGAATTTTTCTCATTAAATTACAATATTAGGCTAGCTATAGGATTTTTCTGTATTAGCAGCATTCTTCCTCCAGTTGACCATTCCCAGGGTGACATTATTTTATCCCATATAATCTATAATTATATATAAAAGAGATCAAAACCAATTTTTTTAAACATTTCAATAATGTAGGCACTTGATTAATTGAACTTAACAATGGTCAAAAAGCATTATGCCGACTACCTAACAATCTGAAATTTAAAAAAAATTCAGAGAGCCTTGTACAACAGCAGGCATCCTTTTTTCATAAGGTCCACAAATATAGGTGATGTAGAATGGATTTTTTTAAATAATGAATTTAACCATTAAATATAAATTATTGATTTGACTTATCGATAATAAATATAAATTATTTCTTTAATAAGTAATTTTGTATAATTGTTCAGGTAAAAAATCTGTAAATTAATTGTCTCAATCAGAATTTCCTAGTAACATGATCAATTAATATGTATGAGGCAGCAAAAATTTATAAAAATGTTAAAAATCAACTTAAACCTTAAACGTTGTCAAGAAAATAAAGATATTGGAATACAATGGGAAGATATTCACTAAATATGCTACACTATACTTCAGCGAGAGAGATCCTAACCATTACAAAAAAAAAACAAATCAGAGTTGAGTCGCATTCTTATCAAGAAATAGGATTTTCCAACCTTTGAATGATAAAAAGACGTATTTCGAATATCGCAAAATTCTTATAAAAATAAAATGATTAAATGTTTTACCTATGGATGCAGCAACCAAAAATTTATTCACAATGACTCCAGTGATAAATGTCTCATGTTGGAGTATCTCACAAGCAGTTGTGAAAGTGAACACTTTTAATATTTGGTGCATGCACCAACCGATTAGTGTGGCAATTCTTACGAAATCCTTGAAGAAGAGGTAAAAGTTATAAGTCATTTCTGATATTACTAAAATATTACAGTTTAGTTGATGTATTAAAATATAGGTTAGTGAAATGTATAACAAGTATTAATTGAAAAATAGGTTAGTGAAATGTATAACAAGTATTAATTGAAAAATAGGTTAGTATTAAAATATAGGTTAGTGAAATGTATGACAAGTATTAATTGAAAATGAAATAGAAAACATATTTTAGCATCAAAATCAGATGATTGCATTTATCAATGTGTGATGAATTGAATATAATTTATCAGTTCTATAAAACAAAAAAAATTTTCGCCGTCACAAAGTTCACAAGCTGCTGTTGTAAGGGAAAAGTCAAGCAGCCGAAGCTAATAGAGGAAAATAGTATTGCGCTGGCATACCCATACTTTCGGCAAATGCTTTTGTCGGACACAGCTTCTCCTAGCCAAACTCATTTTCATGAGCATATTCGTTCATATACAGTAGAGTACCATTTGCATTATGGAGTGCTAAAACTGTTGCCATGCCTGGATGAGGTCCCTTTGTTTTCAAGGTTCATGGCCAATCCTATTACATAACATCATATACTGCACTACAAGACAGCCAAGCTCTACGATTTGCTCAACTTCATGTTATTGACAGCACTTAGACAACAGAGCTTCGCTATTCCTGTATTGGCCCGACTAAACCGGCGACCCCTATTTTATATCAGCTTTTTGGAGAAAAAAACATTTCCCTCACCGTTATAATATTATGAAAAATAAAACTCGAATGTAAGGCGACCCCCCTATTTACGTGTCACCTTTTTAAATTAAAAACCTCGCCTTATAGTCGGGATAATACGGTAACCATCCAGTCAATGATGTATGCCATGCTAGGATCTTTGACAAAATATATGGCTGGTTCTGAGAAAATAATAGAATTGCTCAGAGCTATCACCTGATACGCAAGATAGAAATCAGAGCCGTGCAACATTTTGTCACTGCTAACTGATCTGTTTCATTAGTTGGTTTTTTTATTTCCCATCATTCCCGCATATGCCACCATCAAAAAGTCACAAGGACAAACATTCAAGCATTTTAGCAATGACCTGCAGATCACGTTTTTTTCATATGATTTTCACTCTATTAGATTATCATGATCAAGAAATCCAGACCAGCTGAAAGTCCGGATAACCAGGAAAACCACAATAAGTTAACTTCTGGGAGATATATGTCAATTTACACAGAATGTTATTGTATTGAATATATGCGTCACTAGATTTATGGGTTATTGTAATATAAATAAAACATCCTTGTACGTGGTCCTTGAATCATTGTGGATTGGACGGCTTGGATAAAGATAAATAAGGCCGATTAACAGGTGTCGAGCAACATCAGCGCACGGCCGAGGTCATCAATTCACACAGATTTTCAGCAAAAGGAGTACGGAACTAATGAGGATGTAATGATTTAGCACAAAAAAAAGGTAAAATTGATTTGAATGAAACAGGAAACTGGGTACGACCTTAAGTTTTAATATATTTTGGTATTATTAATCTAATATTTTTTTTAATCATGAGAAATGAATAACTTACTATAGATTCTTCGTTAATGACCATATTGATTGCTACCAGGAAACTGATAAAAGAGTGGATTGTAGATATCAAGATCTGCAAAAAATAATTCTTTACATTTCAATCAATCGTTAATTGATGAGACCTATGTGTATGTTAATACAATTACAAAATAGTGAATAGATGAAAGTAACCTGAATTTACGTATATATTTAGACACTAGTTGAAAAATATACAAATTGTGAGTTTCAAGTCATGTGATAATCTCTTCCAACTATAATAACTAGACAAGAGTTACGGTTATTAACATTAATTGCTGGGTAAAAAGATACAATGTTATTTTTGAAAATTAAAAAAATTTGAACACATTTCAAGCTTTAAAAAAATAATGAAAAAAAAAACCCAGTAAAACAAAATATTTACAAATGTCACCAAAGATTAGGAAAGAAGAAAAAAGATGGAAAAAAACAAAAAAATATGAGCCATGGGAAAACACATTTAGTCATTGAAGAGAGATGTTATTTTTTTAAGTCACTCTTTGAAGCAAGCCAACTATGGTGAGTTACAGAGTCCGACGGCATATATACCGTTAATATCTTCGAAAGAAAGGTTTTCAATAGTGGGGTTTGGTGTAAAGCTCTCCAAAGAATTCTATTACTGAATATATAAAGATTGGAAGTCTCCGGTAATTGGGGCATGTACAATAATAATATTTTTGTGCAAAAATATCAAGCCAGTAAAATATGTATTTCATGGTTGAATTGCATCCTAAAAAGTTCAGACAAGCCCAAACAATGTGAGTTGTTATGTATCTCATTCTTTTTATATAGGCAAAATAGTCCAACTCACATTCTTCCAGATGATTATATGGGCTTGTATCAATTGATTTTTACACTTGAATGCCTTGATATTTTTGTACATAATGGATATTTTAAATAAGCAAAAATTATTTTTTTCGGTTGGATCCTTTTTGTGTACATAAGACCATATGTGAATTATTCTTTTTATTTCTTTTTTAATATCCACAATACTACATTAACAATTTACATTGTTTTTATGGAAAGGAGAACCGTTGAGTACAAGTACATAACAATACAAAAAGCCCTCCATTTGGTGAATATACGGAACTATTTCACTAGGTAAGTCCTGTCTGTAATGAAGTGATCTCATTCCTAAATCACTAATTTGTTTGTTCCACATACTGAAACATTCATACTTAGTGTTCACATCTTTACACATATTCAAATCAGAAACCTACACAGTTCTAATCACGTCATAATCCAACAACTCCTCATCACACGCACTACATTCTCATGAGTCATTTACTCTGGTGTCTATGTGTAGACCTTGAAATGCTCCACACTTCCCATTCTCCCCCTGTAAAAGTGCCATATTTTTGCATAATGATTCTTACCGGAATTCCGTAGCTATTATTTATATCGTCAACTGCTCCAGCTAGTTTATTGTAAATATCCAAAATATCATTGATGCCATATTTAATATCTTGATGTTGATCAAACTTATGACTCCAATGCGTTTTCTCCATTTTATATGAGCGATGGTCCCATAATCTCATCAAAGGACCAAGTTTAAAATTGAAATTAATCACCTTTTTGTCGGATAATCTTTCCAAGGGGATTGCCAATTCTCTAAGCTTAGAATTAAGCAACTCAAAACGCCGCGCCAAAGCACATACTTCAATGGTGAATTGCAGCATCATTACTGACATTAAGTATGCCAAAGGACAGTAAAAATATGACCATAAATTATCTGGCCATGGTAAAATAACAATAATCCACATTGCAACAGGTGACAAAAAGCAAACCACATGCGCAAGTGTTATTATCACTTTTAAAGTATTAAGTATGGGAACAGAATTAGCAATGAGTTGTTTGTCCACCGAATTTAGTGTGTTGAAGATTTTTAAAGAGTATTTTGGATTTACATAAGTACTTTGCAGAACCAAAATACATGAAGCAAACATAACAAAAATTGTTTGCAAAATTATTGAAATACAAATTGGGCTATTATTTTGTGAAGAATTATTATAATCCAAATAAATTGTCCAAGAAGTCAGTATTTGTAAAGATGCAATGAAACATGTTGCGTATATTTTATATGTTTTTCCAACAGGTATAATTTTGCCATTTGTAATGTATACTTTTTGTAAGCCAATCACTTTGGTAACGATTGCAAACACTTTAATGATGAAACATATATCACTTCTACTGTCTATCAAATACTCATCACCTCTTGCAATAACAGAATTTTCAACTTTAATTGGATTCTCCAAATTCTTCAAAACGTTTATTTTCCATATAGTAGTATTCTGCTGCGTAACTTTCATTTTTAACGATTGTATTATGTGTATTGTGTCACAATAAATTATTAATACAACTTGAAAATAAATATTAATTCTTTCTTCGTAATTAAGTGGCGATTCATTTATTCATTTGTATGGTACCATAAAATATATTGATGTGTAAGTTTTTAATTGGTATAATTTAATTAATTTCTAGATACATTCACATACATACGATACATCTATTAGAAAACATAATAATTTCTTAGATAACAATTTGTAAGTTAAGTACAGTACAATTTGCAAATAACATACAAAAAGATAAATTAACTATGGTATAGATCTTCAAACAATGTGTATCCTTCTCAGTCAGGCTAAACTGTAATCTCTTCTTACAAACAATATTTTAGCATATTTCTAAATAGGATATCAGTTTTCAAATGTACCATATGACTTTATTAATAAATGCCATAAAATTAGCTGTTATATTAACTATCACAATATGCTTACACTACAATGTGTAATTTTACTAGTGCAAAATAAGACATTGGTAATGTCTGCAATGAGTACTCCGATTCTTTGTCCATATATGTTAGTATGCAGAGAAGAAGAGAATTTGGAGAAACTGTTGCTGATGGACAGCATAGAGGGACGATGAATAAGAGAGGGACCTCAAACACAGTGAACCAATCAAGTCAGGAATGCATCAGAGTTTTCTGTGATGGCAGCACTTTAAGAGGTCCAATTGTAGGGAGAGGTGAAGAATTGTTAAGAAGAGAGCCACATTTGCTAACATGCAAATCTAGGCACGAAATCTAAAGGAGCGCTTCAATATTCATAAATAGGTTATGAAAATATGTACAAGAACAATTTAGATGAATGCTTCATGGAAGGGTGCGTTCACTTCAGTTCATATTTAAAATCTAATGATAACCATGACTGGTCAATGCTACTGCTTAGCAAACTAATAATAAACAAAAACATTATAATTGTTCATCCAAATATTTACATTATTTTATTTATGCAGTCCATTAACTAACTGTTACAAAGTTTTTCATTATTGAAACAATTAAAAACATGTTTAAGATTCAAGTCATAACATTACATACTAAACTCATTGGCTATATTATCAATTGAATCAGATATAACAGTGAATATGGACTTCAATAACATTGTTGATACATTTCGGGAGAAGAAATCAAGACGTAAACTGTAATGGTTTGTTGTTTGCTGCAAAATACATCGACATCAAGAACGGCAAGGGTAATTACAATAACATTCTATTAATTACGTATTGGGGGAAGGAGGCGCAAGTTGCAAACTGTCTATACAAATGTGTCACAGGTCGTGAGTAGAATTGGGCAAATGTACTATAGAGAGCGATCCTTAGCCACGAGGAGAAAGAAAAATGAATACATGTTTTTATATCATCATTTGTCATTGAAGGCAATCATTTCAGGTTTATGCACAAAGGTGGCAGAATCTTTAGCGATGCGCTGATTGACAAGAATCAGATATGGTATCGTAAATACAAGTGTCCTAAAGAGTGTGTTCCCATATTTGGAAGCTCTCAGCTTCCATTCAGCAATTCTGGATCTTGTAAACCATAACTTTACAAGATCTCCCAAGATCCGAGTTCCTCAATCAGGTCAAATAAATATCCTTTCTTTTAGTTTAGATTTGTGTTGAAAATTTATTTAGTCAAACTTTTGCATTGTAAAGATGAGGCAGGAAGATATTAATATTGTGAATTATCGAATTTCAGATTAAATTACAAAACTAGTTTGCAAGTAGTCATTTTAGAAAATATAGAAATAACACGTTTAAATTTTGTAACATTCTTATGAAAATATCAGAAGACCTGTAAGAAAGCTGAGTAGCTGTGAACTGTGATGAGCTTCATGGCCTGCTTGGTAAGACGTTCCACTTCCGTTCAGGGGTTTGGGTTTGATTTCAGGTGGCAAAAAACTTTAGAAAGTCCTAATCTGGTAAAAGAGTTGACTGATAACAATACTCACACATGCTAGATTTGTTGCTCATGAGCTCGACTTGACACTAGCGCTAGTGTTGTTGCCTTTTCAAGTGTGGGGTAGTATTGCAAACACGTGCAATGAAGAACTACGTACTTTGTGACTTATCCAGTGGTTCTAAATCCGAAGGTTCGATTATCAGGACCGGAGGCAATATTGTTTCCTAGCTACGCTCTTCAATATGTCTGATTACTAGTTTGGATATGTTGAATGAAAATTTTGCCTTGAGAACCTCAAATTCAAGCAAGAAACGGCAAAATGGAGAGTACCACCCGGACTAGGACTCGATGTGGCTTTGCTGGTGTCTATGGATCGAGAATTGATTTCCAGTCATAAAAAAAGATGCTGCTAGCCCCAAGCTTCTCTTTAATAATGATTGATTATTAGTACCTGGATATACATTGTCTTTGAAGGTGGAAATTAATTAGATCAATCTTTTAATCATGTAAAAGTCACTAAATGATTCCCGCCCAGAATTATGTCACCTGGAAAGGATTGGGCGTTCCATGAATCAAGTCCTTTTGGCATAAGACATCAGGGTCCTTGGGCACTGTTGCAAGTGTTTCATGGATAACTCTTCACTGCAGATGCAGAGACTCGAATCATCACACAAAATGTCCCATTGACATTAAATTAATGTATAAATAAATTATCACTGAAAAGATATTGAATCAAAATTTTTACTACAATATTATTTTATGTTAAGTAATTTATTGGTAAAACAATGATTTAAATACCGTTTGAAACAGTTCATTCAATTAACTTAATTTTTATCTCCATACATAAGAACTAGGAAAAATATTTATTTCAATACATAAGAAATTTAATATACTTTAGTTCCTTTATTGATAAAACTGTCATAAGCTTGATTATTAAGGCTATTAAGTACTTATTTCCTTTATTGGTATATTCTTATTGATTATTTCACAGAGGACTTCAAATAATTTAAAATAGACTAACCTTATATTGGATATATCAAACCTCTTATGCTATATTGTATTGTAAAAACCCAAAATAACAAAATTTAGAAAAAAAATTGAGTTCTAAAATTTTCATGTATGAAAATGCACCTTTTTAACCATGCAACTAAAATTAAGTTTCTTTTAGAGAATGATTATGAAATACGAGTATCACAATGTGTTTGAATGAAATACAATTTTGAAAATGACAAAATACTAGGTTATTTGTGGTAATATCGTAGCGAGGCGACACAAAATTTACGCACCCCTATATGAAGTGTCATATAGGAATATGATGAAAGTCCAACTGCTCAAGACAGAGCCTGTACATGCATTTCAGTGTATAATATATTATTTTTGCTTGCATCATAATACTCCTTTTTATTTTTTTTTCAGTATGTTACACATATTGTTTTCATATATGTATAGGTGCATGGCCACGTGGTAACACACTGGACTTCTGTGTGGAAGGTTGTCAGTTCGAACCCCGCGCTGTGCCCCTCGAACGACACAGGTATTTTTCCATCTAGTATTTGGAGGTTTAAGAATACCTTAGGTTATATCTATTCTTTCAAAAAAAAAAACGGAAAAAAAAACACGCTGGTGTGCTCCGATCGTCTCACTTCGGGTGTGCTATCAGATCTACAACAGAGTGGTTAGTGAGTTTGTTGGTGTCCAATGGCTCACTCACTTAAAAAAAAAATCCATGGCATACCTTCGCTTTCCAACTAAATTGACATTGGAATGGCGATGGGATCCTCAACTACGAGACCCAGCAACGATGAATATTTTAACAAAATGAACTATGAATGCACTCTAATTTGAAATATGCTAAATACAATAATTCTTTAGTTCTAAAACTATAGTATCTTAAAAAATCTGTATCAGTACCATTGTTTCAAATTTGAAGTTATTTTTTTCTCTAGTTTCCATGACCTAAGGGCGGGCGAAAACTAAAACATGAGACATGTTTGGAATTGTGGTTGAAAAAAGTCTAAGACCTACAGCACATGACAAAATAAAGTAAAGCTTTAAAACAAAAAAATGTTCGTATTTAGCGCCCACGGGAACATTAACCATTAGAAGATCAAAGATCATTCCAAGGACACTAATCTTTCTAATCTTATATAACATTCTTTAAATAGTGTGAACTCAAAAAGCTTTTTAAAGGCCTTCATGTCATCTGCCTACACTTCAGAGGAAGTTTATTCTTCAGAGGAACATTCTCCTTAGTTCACATCTAACAAGAAGACATTCAATTTATTAAGAAATTAAAATTCTCTATATGTTAAAGTGATTTGGGCCTACTGGATTAGTTGGCTTCGATTCAACTGAAAACATTAAGTATAACAATTCTGTGTTTTTATTTATTACTAGCTGTACCCGGCCACGCGTTGCTGTGGCTCAGTCTAGTTAAATGGAAAAGAAAGAAAAGAGAAAGCACACGTTTCTAATATGTTTAATTTCACAATGCTTGTAGGTATACAATATTTTTGATGTCTTTCAGCCACTCTCAGTCTGTCGCGTTTATTCTTTTAAGAACGAAGCAGATCTGAACCTGCAGAACGCGATCGCCGTGCTCGCAACCATGCATCCTCAAGTCTGGCTGCACGTCGCTCGGCTGCTTCCTCGGCATTTTCATGAACTAAAGTAGATCGATTGCACTGAAAAAGAAGAAAGAAAGTTAGAACAAAAACATATAAAATTGCGAACCATTAAAAAAGGAACTGAATAATATTGTTAAGTTCGTAGACGTCTTTGTTCTTGGCGGCAAGAATAGCTCGTTCACTCAGCCAATCGTGATACTTATAATTGATTTGAATATTAGGAAATACTTTTTCAACCAATTCTTTTTTTGACGTCACTAAATTGCAGACAAATTTAACCCAATACGTTTAATATTTGTAACGACGTTCAGTAATTTTAATTATTTTATCGACTTTAATATAAGTCTCGATTCTAATAAATAGCAAGTTATTTAGGTAAATACAAGTACATTACAAAAAACTAGCAATAATGACAAATTAATACATCTTGTTACAAATGAGCAAAAATTTGGCAGTTCGTTAAAATTAAATATGACGTTTGTCAAAAATGTACATATCAACATCGCGCCGTCTCTCTGAAGCACATGATCGCGTCACTCCAAGAGGTCAATTCATGATATGATTTGAATTCAAATGATAATCAATAAGCACTATTCAATTTCACCGCTAATTGAACTGAAAAATACGTTAAAAAACTAAGTGAAACAGATATTTTTTTAGAGCTACATGTCAACGACGCACACATTACGAAATGACGCAAAAATTATTTAGTATAGCGAGTGTTTTTACGTCCAAGCAGATGGCGCTATTTTTCAATAAACGTATTTGAAAATTTGATATTTATTATTTCAATATTTATTATTAAATATATAATTATTTAATATTAAATTATTTAATATTTATTATTTAATATTCAAAATCAAAATGGAACTGTCAAAATTTCAAAGCAATCCGTGAATAACTTTCGGAGGTTTTTAATTAACGAACATTTACATTTTTATTTATATAGATATTTAATATTAATTCCGAAACGTCGAAAATGCAATGGGACATAACTGTCAATGAGAATTGTTTAGTTTGCGTGTGTCGCTGCAGGAGGCGCTCCCGTTATTTCGTCTGATTTATAATTTTTTTATATATAACTGTTTATAAAAAAAAATATATAAACATTCTCGTATACGAATGCAACCTTTTGTCAAAATTTCAAAGAAAACGGCGAAGAACTTTCGGAGATTAGAGATTTTTAATATACGAACATTTACATTTTTATTTATATAGATGGCCTCTGTGGCCTATTTGGTAAGACACGCGAATTGATGACTGTGGTCTTGTTTCGATTTCTGATGTTACCTGTAGAAAAAATGAAAAATGTTTAAAAAAGGGTCCTCATCTGGAAGAGGTCGTCTGATAACAACAATTACGAACGCGAGATGTGTGCGAGTGTTATTTCTTCCTTGTACGGCACCGGTACAAAGAACTGTATCATAGGCAAATGGCTGCTGCGCAATACTCGGAGAATTCAGGTCAATTCCAAAGGCGTAGATCGATGAGAGAAGGTAGCGGGGTGAAAAAATTCCTCTTATGGCAGGTTGTTAGCAGTCTCAAGTAAAACGGAGTGTACTGAGAATAGGAATTAATTTATTTTGAAAGGGACCCTTCTTATGAACGATCAATCGGTCATCGCAAGCACCATTTTCCGCCACTGCCTGCACTCACACTTCGCGAAATACCACAATTTTCGGGAGTTTGCGCAAATGCAGAGGCTGGCCAGCCAGCGATATAGTCTCAACGACCGTTCTACATTTCCGCTGCGGTCGCGATGCGGCGCGGACCCAAACAAACATAAATATTTACATACAAATATCAAGGAAATATCAAATATAACAAGAATCTATACACATACAAATCAAAATATATCAATAATTTACACTTCAAATTTTCAAGTTTTTCAAGAATTTACAAAAAATAATACGGGTTTAGAACCTTTGTAGTAGGCACGGAACTCGCGGTTCGTCATTGAACGTCTTGGAAACACTACCGCTCGGCGAGTGCGAGTATTGTTACCAGATGAACTCTTTTTACCAGACCGGCACCTTTTTTTTTAGGTACTATCGGGAATCGAATTCGAAACCCCCAGGTTAAAATCGAGAATCTTACCACTAGGCTACGGAGGTCGTCCGAATTTTTGGTGTATTTCATAGGTATAAATTGTAAACAAAACATCAAGAAAATCTTAAGGGTAAGCTAGATTTTTTTAAATTGTGATGACAACCTCCGTGGCCCAGTTGGTAATACGTCTGTCTCCCGACCCGGAGGTTGCGGACTCAAATCCCGCTGGAACCCAGAGTTTTTTTAAAAAGGATTCCAGTCTGGTGTTCACTTAAAGCTTATTTTATATATTTCTGGTTGGTTAGAAGAGATGGCCACATGGCAATAAGCCCGCCAGGTTGTACTGTATACCACGAAAGTGTAATACAATACAATGATTTGGCGTGGAACGATCAGCTAGAAACACGGAGATCAATACAATCACGATACCTTTGATGCACTGATTGCGTTTACTTGGATGCTCCATTTGAAACAATAGAAAAATTTAAAATTCAACGGATTTTTTTGAGTATTCAGGTGTATAATTAATCATCGCTTAAATTCTTTGATCTTTTCAACGATGTGTAGGATTTGAATCGATAACCTTTATATAAGAATACCAGCACGCAACATTTAGAGCATAATCCATTGTGATGAATGTTTCAAACGTGATATTTGCAAATACTCGTAAATAAGTATTTTTTATTTTGTTCGAATATTTTAAGCTTGATATTTTCAAAATGAATTCTTAATTCGGAAGCGAAAATAAGATAAATTATTTAGTACTTGCCGTGACTTACAGTAAATGACACGTCACTTCAATATAATTTTTTTTCATGGATTCATTTAGAGGAATATCTAATATGCGAAAAATACCGACAGCGAAAAGTATTTTTTTAGTGGTCATTTCGAGGTGTATGGCCGTGCGGTAACACACTGGACTTCCGTGCGGAAGGTCGTCGGTTCGAACCCTGTGGTGTGCTACTCCCCTCGAACTACACAGGTATTTTTTTCCGTCTAGTGTTCGGGGGTATAATGATACCTATGACTTCGGTCATATCTATTTTTTTCAAAAAGAGAAAAAAAAACATGCCGGTGTTCTCAAATCGTCGCACTTTGGTGTGCCATCGGATCCAGTACAGCAGTGTGGCCGGTGAGTTTGCTGGTGTGCAACAGCTTACTCACTTAATAATAAAAAAAAACACGGCACAGCTTCGCTTTCCAATTGAATTGACGTTGGAATGGCGAGGGGATCCTCGACTACGAGGTCCAGCAACGAACGAAGTTTGTTTGGTTTATTTAAAATTTCAGAGAATTATGATACAGGTAGTCGTCGACTTACGACCTACGCGACTTAACGATCATAATCTGCGATCGGTATTATAAGCATTTTTTAAACCCTTCCGAGATGTCTACAACAAGGAAAATGTGAATTTCTCAACGTGCCAAGAAACAATGAAAGGCTATTGATTTGAAAACAAAAATGATGGTAATTAAGCAATACGAAGGAGGAAAAAAAGTATCTACCGGAGCAAATTTTTAATGGGGATGAAACGGAATTATTCTGTAAACAAATGCCAACACGCGTTTACATCCATATATAAGCCAAAAGCATGCCTGAATTAAAAACTTTGAAAAAAGGTTGACTCTGCTGCTTGGCGGAAACATCGCGGGTTTCAAACTCGAGCCTTGAGTAATTTATCAATCAGAAAACCCGCGAGCATTCAAAAATGTAAACAAGCACACACTGCTCGTGTACTTTCGTTCCAATAAAAAAACATGGATTACGAAGACCCTATTTGAAGACTGATTCGTGAATTGTTTTATTCCTCAAGTTCATGAATATCGTGTGGAGAGCAAAATTCCTTTTAATATTTGATGCTCTTAGATAATGCACCTGGACATCCACCCAATGTATCTGATCTTCATCCTAACGTGAAAGTAATTTTTTTGCCGCCAAACACAACTCCACTCATTCAGCCTATGGTCCAAGGTTATACTGCTACATTTAAGGCTAACTATCTCAGAATAACTTATAGATGCTGACACAGAGCTATCGTTGCGAGAGTTTAGGAAGCAGTACGATTTTCTTAGGTGTACCAAAAATATCGCTCCTACCTGGGAGGCTGTGACAAAGAAGTGCATGAATGGTATCTGGGAAAATTGAGATGAACGCTACGCAAATACTTGAAGAATTCGATAGTGAACAAGAACTTGAAGTTATAGATAAAATAGTAAAATTGGCGAAAGATCTGTCTTTAGATTGTGAGGTAGAGGACATCGAGGAATTACTAGATCTTGAGTCTGGAGAACTTACGAATGAAGAACTTATTGAATTGGATGAAGAAAAAGTAGCGGAAGAAGAAATAAGAGAAGCAGAAAAAGAACAGGAGGAGGAGCCAGAAAGAAAATTTACCGTTAAGGGACTATCCGAAGGTTTACTTATCTTTGGAATAAACTTCTTCCACATCTTGAAGAAATGGACCTAAACATCGAACGATTTGTAAGGATTGAACGGATGGCACACGATGTGGTTCGCCCATGTCGTGAAATATGCGAGGAGAAGAAGAAACAAACAATCTAGACAAACAAGCGGCAAATAATTTGTTTATATGTATATAACAACAACTGTATTTTCATGTTTTATTAATACATATAACATTTAACCAATTTTACTGTAGCATATTTTTTTT
Source organism: Odontocerum albicorne (assembly GCA_949825065.1). Taxonomy (NCBI): domain Eukaryota; kingdom Metazoa; phylum Arthropoda; class Insecta; order Trichoptera; family Odontoceridae; genus Odontocerum; species Odontocerum albicorne. The sequence continues at coordinate 14,105,873 of OX463850.1, forward strand.
AATTAATCCTAACAAATGTAAAAATAAAAAACAAAGCAATACGTAAAGATATCCGAATATCAGGAATGCTAATGATAAAGAAAACAAAGACAAACTCGAAAAATAATAAAAAAGAAACCTCATAAGCGACAGAGGTGATGCACTGATTATAATAAGAACATAGAAAACAGTCTTATGTTATGATATCATCACGCACTATAATTCACATGTGTACCGAAATTATCGCATAAACCGACTTACGACCAGATCAACTTACGACCTGTTTATCGGACCCGATTGTGGTCGTAAGTCGACGACTACCTGTATGTGTAAACATATAAAAACAGTTTGATAGGTTTTTCGTGGTTATATTCCGTCTTAATTATTTTTATTCATACCATAAGCCATACAAAACTGATTTGTGTTTCCTCGATTATCCCTGCATTAAGTGAGTAAGTTCCTTTGCAGTCGAAAAATATTGGCGTAAGGGTGGAAAATTGCACTTGGTTCGACTTTGAGTGTAGAGAAAGAAAAAAATATATGCGGCATTTGGAGAGGTTGTATAGGAGAACTAGATTGTTCGAGTATAGAGAGCACGAGTCAAGACCTAATTGATACGAATTATAGGACGACTTCTGTTAGGAGGCAACACCAACAGAGACCGCTAACATCTGGCCTAGTTTATAATTTATGGTTAGGGCACGGAGGTTAATGAATGGTCACAGTTGGTATTAAAATATTATTGCGAACCATAATTTAAGCAGAATTGAATAAATTACGAAATTGACAAATTAAAATACATTTGGATTATGTATAAGTTATAAAGTACATATGAAAAATCACGGAATGTACGTTTTGTTGTAGATCTCCACGCTTTTTAATTCATGCATATAACTCTACTCTCGTTTACATCCATACATTTCGTCATATTACTATTCTGTTTCTCATACTATTTACATTTGCCTCAGTTAGAATTTCTAGAACTATCTCCTTCCACTCTTTCAACTCCTTCCGGCCTCTCTATGCTAGACAAATATATTTGTTTCGTAATTAGTCTTTTCACAAGTCGTTCTCTCAATGTTGCCAAATTATTTCAAGATTTCTTTCATAAGTCTACTTATAACATCTATATCTAACAAACAATTATCATTTATCCAATTAATTCTTACTCTATCAAACATTTCAATACCAGATATAGCGTTTATTTAGCTCTTAACTCTTCTTTTCCATACCTATGCCTCTCTTCTATAATTCTAAGATTGGCACAAGCACATCACTGTGAACATCATTTTTTAAAGATTTTGCAATTGATTTATTGTAAAAATAATACGTGTGCCATTGACTTTGTTACCTGCAGCAAGACGCCTTGCCATCTTTGGAAAACATGCTACCTAAATAGACTTGCCATCTTTGGAAAATATGCTATCTAAATAACAAAATTCATTAATTTTATTCTAATCTTTCATTATTCAGCCATACATCGCTATTACTCATAGAATCATCCTTTTATTGCGTTACATAATGTATATTACTAAAAACACATTTCACGTTTTGGTAATGGTTGATTGACAAAGACATGGGGAATTTATTTTCTACAGGATGATCGTAATATGTATTATAATTGGTTTCCTCCATATTTTGACGGATTCCGCTCGAAAACTTATTGTGTACATACCATATTATATACTATATATACACGTACTCGTACGTTACGCGCGATTTACCAATGCAACACAAGTTTAGTTTATTTTGAAGCAACACAAGTTTAGTTTATTTTGAAAACATTTGTGGCATTTTGGTTCAATAAGTAGCAGGCTTCGTCTGAAAATTGAACTTACAATAGATATTATGTCTTTCAAGGAAATTAAAATGTGTTTAATATTAAAACTTATTCTTTTTATTTCCGAAAAAGGACACATTGAGGCCAAGGTAAGATAACTTTTTGTTTTAATTTTGGTTCAGATTCGCTGTCTCATCACGCCATACCCCTTTTTCAGTTAGCAGAGAGAACAGATCTTTACCCTTTTCTACCAACGTGCAAACACTTGTTCCCAGTCTGGTAAAAGAGTTCGCCTGTTGATAATATGCACACGCGCTAAACTTGACACTCGACCATTGATATCACTCTTCCTGCGGTGTTGTATTATTGACACGTGCGAAGATGAATCGCGAGTTCCATACCTACTCCAGTGGTTCTAAATCCGATGGTTCGATTAAAAGGGCTCAATACAATGTTGTCTCCTTACCACTCTCTTCAGTAAGTCCGAATCACTAGTTGAGATATGTTGAAGAGTACTATATGAATGAATGAATATACGTGCACAACTTTTGCCTCATCACATATTCGTTTGTATCTCATACTTTTTAACTTTCATACATACGTACTCGTTCCTACCATCATGCCATTTGCCTGAAGGGGTAAGCAAGAGGACAGAGCGCCAAAATTTCTTGTCACGAAATACTTCCTTCGCCTCCATCGTATCCAAACATATTCTTAAAAAGTTCCTTCTCTTTTCTTACTCCTTACCTTTCCTTCTTTCAAAATTTCTTTCAATTGGCCCAACCATGCTTTTCACGGTCGTCCTTTACCACGATTCTCATTCAAGCTTGGATTGTAAATTTATTTAGTCAGTCTTTCGGAGAATGCTACGAATACCCTGGACGGATATGGTCAGCAACACAAGGGTTCTTCAAAGAGCCAAAGTTGATAGAGAGTTGCTGACTAATATTAAAATCCGAAAGGTGTCCTACTTGGATCATGTAATGATTGTTATTCAAACGATATTCAATACAATCAATCGGGTAAGTACAATACTTACTATTTTTAATTTTGACAAATTTTGGAAGAATTTATTATCATCCTCTTGTGACTTGAGGTTAGTACTTGGCCAACTACTCCATTTGGTTCATGTTTTAATAAATCCACTGCACACTGGATGGGTAACGATCTCAGTGGCTTAATAGGTAAGACGCCTGTTTTCTAATTCAAGGGTTAAAGGTTCAATTTCGGCTAGAACACAATTTATTTTAAAAAGGATTCTAGTCTAGTTTTCTCTTCAGATATCTCTAATAACTTGCTGGTTGTTTGAGAGATATTGGCACTTGATAATAAGCCTAACATGTTGTAGTTTGTATACACAACGAAAGTGTAATTCAATAGAATAATACGACAATATTACCGCGCCCTTATACACTTCTAGATAGTGCCGAACTCTTTATTAGATTTATTTAGGCCATGGATGTTATGAAATATTTCTGGGTGGTTTGGAGAAATTACCATATGGCAATATACCCGCCACACAGTATTCGGATTGGCCAATCTAGAGGGACAAAATAATTTTTCATGTCATTTGATATAATTATGTTACATTTTAATAACTAGAGGCTTAGAAAATATAAACAAATGATTTTTAATTTATCAAATACACCAAAATACATTGAGAATAAGACAAATTTAGAAACGTTAAAAACTTAATACATATAATTATTAAAAAAATAACTTTTTTTTAATAGCATTAGAAAATCGCTTTCATACACATGTTTAACTTTTTTGGGTATTTTTCTAATAAGGCTTATATACGAATCAGAAGAAACTAATAAATATTTAAATAAAGCGTAATTTATCCTAGCACGCGAAGTTTTTAAAGTGTGATGTTGCCTAATTTTTCTAATTTCTTTATTTTTGGCCTCTGATGCCGTTTGTCTAGACATTTGTCCAATAGGAATCAAAGAAGAATCGATGATCTCAGCACCGTGCGTTAATATTTAGTGCAAGGCTGCAGGCATATTGTACCACGAGTATAATTATATGTATAACATTTTTGTTTCCTTAGCGTAATTTTGAAATTTTACTGTTCAAAATATCTGTTACAATTATGCTCTCTACTTCTGGGTAACAATTGTTTTTTCTCTTCTAAAACCCGATCATATGATGGATATAAATTGAAACCTCTTTCAGAAGCTTCCTGTTGGATATTTTTATATTACATTACCGTAAATTTGTTTGCATTGAAGAATGCTAAAGCTTCTTCTGGGGAGTCAACATTTTGTGTTGGAGTTGTGAAAATTTGTTTCTTGGCCTTTTTATAACTCGTTGCTCTTCTTAGTGATGCAGTTAACATCTCTTGTATTGAATTTACTGAAAATATTTTTAATCTTATAGCTTCTTTATCATGTTCAATATTGTAAAACGTTTTTACAAACTCATAAACACGCTGAATGCGGTATTTTGAAGGGTTAAAACGCCATACTTAAAAAATAGTAATTCTCCTAAGTCTGGCCCCTATAACAAAAAAATATATATTTAAGAAATCGCACACTATCGCATTAAATGGTAATACTTTTTATTTAAAGAATATATAGGATTATTTTTTAAACTTAGTTTCATAGCCTTGCGACATCTTGCGCATAACCTTACATCTAGTTAAACTTTGAACTCAATAAAATGCATAGGATGAAATTTCATGAATTTGTTATTGTTATAAAAATAATCTATAGTATATATAAATTAATAAAATTATGACATAAATAAATTAATAAATACCTGTAGAACATGATGCCATCACAAAAATTTTCAATATTTTTTTAAAACACTGTTAACATGCACAAACTTCGGAAGTCAGGAATGTACTAATATAAATATTTTATACCTGCGACACAAAGCGTCACTTTGTCCCGTCATAAAAAATAAAATAAGGGTTTCTTGAAAAATCTGGCAATTGCATCTTATCAAAAGGTTTGTTTGACACATTAAAACGGTATTTTTTATGTGAAGTATTGATTTTCATTTTTAGGATTTTGTCCATCTAGATTGGTCAATCCGAAAACTGTGCGCCAGGTTGAACTGTATACAATGAATGTGTTATATGTACGAGTACAATACAATATACAAATATGTGAATATTTAGTATGTGGTACAGTACTCGTCACATATAAGTCATGACAATAAACCCGCCACGTTGAACTATATACAATGAATGTGTTATATGTACAATACAATATACAAATATGTGAATATTTAGTATATGGTACAGTACTCGTCACATGTAAGTCATGGCAATAAACCCGCTGAACTATATACACGTTGAACTATATACAACGAAAGTGTTATAAGATACAATATACAAATGGGTGAATATTTATTATTTGGCCCAGTACTCGTCACATGTAAGTGATAGCAACTAACCCGCTACGTTGAACTGTATACAACGAAACTGTAATACAATATAATATAAAATGGGGGAATATTTAGTATTTGACCCAGTACTCGTTACATCATGGCAATAAACCTGCCAGATTGAACTGTATACAACGAAAGTATTATATTGGGTCCTTACATGTGAAATTGGCGTTTTGTTTGGGAGGAACATAAAGTTGATTTTTTTTTAATATAATATATTTATTTAATCAAAATATGTACCATTGCTATCTATGCACTTTTGCCATCTCATAGGTAGTTCATCGATCCCTTTACTAAAAAAACCATTCGGACGGGAATCAATAAAATCTTTGAAGTCGGTTTGGACTGCCCCATCGGAGTTGAATTTTTTCCCTTGCAAGAAGTTATCCAAATTTCGAAAAAAATAGTAATCTGTTGGGGCAAGGTCCGGAGAGTACGGTGGATGTCTTAGACATTCCAATTGAAGCTCTTCTAATTTGGTAGCCGTCTGTTGTGCAGTGTGTGGTCTAGCGTTATCATGAAGCAGCGGTGGCCTAGAGCGATTAACCAGCCTCGGTTATTTAGCAGCTAGCTTTTCCATCATGGTTTGCAGTTGCTGACAATAGACATCTGCCGTAATCGTCTGGCCAGATTTAAGAAAGCTGTAGTGAACGACACCAGCACTAGTCCACCAAACGCTCACAAGTAACTTTTTTGGAGTCAATTTTCGCTTGGGGCATGGTTTGGCTGGTTCGGCAGGGTTCAGCCATTGCGATGAGCGCTTCCGATTATCATACAGGATCCACTTTTCATCACAGGTAATGATTCGATTCAAAATCCCTTCATTATTGTGCCGGTTGAGTAATGCAACGCAGCAGTCAACGCGCGTTTGTTGATTTGCTTCACTCAATTCGTGAGGTACCCACCTTTCAAGCTTTTTCACCTTCCCAATTTGCTTCAAGTGGATTAAAACAGTTTTATCACTAACACCGCAGCCTGCAGCTAACTCGGACGTGGTTTGCGATGGATCTGCTTCCACAATAGTCTTCAATTCTTCATTATCAACTTTCTCCACGGGACTTGTTCTGCAGGTCGAAATTTCCAGAACGAAAACGTTGGAACCAAAAACGCACTGTGTTTTCTTTTGCGGCACCGTCGCCATACACATCATTAATCCTTCGAGCCGTTTCTGCAGCACTGGTGCCACGGTGGAACTCGTACTCGTAAATAACGCGATATTTCAAGTTTTCCATTTTGTAAACTGAGTGACGCAAAAAAAAAAAACGATTGAGGAAAAAATAAATGAATTATAATTTTCGAAACACAAATACTTGAGTAAATAGCTGTATAAATTTGAGTTTGAAATTCTTAACCAAAGAGAAGATATTTGAGATCAAAGTTGCAAGTACGGCAAAACGCCGGTTTCGTATGTGGGGACCTAATATTATACCATACAATAGGTGAAAATTTAGTATTTGCTCCAGTACTCATTACAAGATCTAATACTTAAAAAATGGATTGTATTACGATTTCGTTGTATGCAGTACCACCTGATGGGTTTATTGTCAGTGCTAATTGCTTCCAACCAACCACAAAAATGTGTTTAATCAAAACCAGACATGATTTTTTTTCTATGAAAATCGGTATCGAAGGGAATGAACCCGTTTCCATAGGGCTGGAAGACAGTTGTTTTACCAACTACTCAACGAAAGTTATCAATTAAATTTCTTGTCATGTTTTACCGAACTGCATAATCTAGGCAAAATACACTTTTGAAATATTGTATTACACTTTCGTTGTATACAATACAACTTAGCGAGCTTATTGCCATGTGGCAATATCTTCAAACCAACCATAAATATGCTGAAGAGGCCTTAAGTGAAAACCAGACTGAAATATTTTAAACCTGGGTCTCAACGGGGACCGAGTCCAAAATCCCCTAGTTGGAAGACAATAGTCTTACAAACTAGGCCACGGAGGTTGCCTGTACTAAGATATTGATCGCAATACTTAGTTATTGATCGCATACCATACATGCCATAGAATTTTGAATGAGGAAAACATTTTATGAAATGAACCTAAATTTTATAACATAAAATTAGTATTTACTAAAAATTATAAGACGAAATAATCACATTTTTCAAATACAATAAATAAATTGTTTCTAATCTAAAAAAAATATATAAATTCTTATCTTGTGTTATTAGGATACCACAACGAGAAAGAAACTGAAACCGCACACCAACCAAGTATTGACATACTTAATCAATTGAATTCAAGTGCTACTAACATCACTGGACTTTCTTCAGACCCAAACTTCACAATATCGGTTACACAAAAATCTAAATACGCATCAGCAGCTGCAGCAGAAGTTTCAGAAGTGTCAGTGCCATATTTATCTGGATTTTATTCAGATGTACCGTTACCATTTTTATCACAACTATCGTCACATAGTGACAATATTATGAGATTAATGTTTGATAATTTAACGACAACAGTCGATGAATCAATTTCTACAATGAAAATAGAAACATCAATGACAGATACACTATCAACAACAGTGACGGTAGTGCCTGAGAAAATATTCAATATGACACATATATCGAAAAAGGATATAGCAACTTCAGTAGAATCAGAAACTTCAGTAGAATCAGAAACTTCAGTAGAATCAGAAACTTCAGTAGAATCAGAAACTTCAATCGATCCTTCAGAAATATCAACAATACTGTTTGCCGTCCCAGAAAGTACAGAAGCTTCGACAAATCAAATAATTATAGCAACATCAATACCGTATGTAACGATGCGAGATGTTGGGACATCATCTAAAGAAAATCTAACGAGAACAATCAAACAGGCGACAGAGTCGCCTAGAATATTTGTTGAAAATAATACGTCTTTAACAAATAATTCAAACCCTTCTAAATCAAATGAAATAGTTTCTCCACAACTTTCATCGCCAAGTATAAAATCACTATTTACGACGGAATTATCGACATCAACTGTCACAACGATGCCATTCTTATCCGAGTTTTCAGATATCACAAGTACAGTGGCGTCGCAAGCTGAAGCAATTTCTTCAGAATCTTTAGAAACATCCAGTCTTTCTATACTATTGACTTCAGAAACTACTACGCTTCCTTCAGAAGCATTTGATCAATCTCTAATGTCCACATCCAAAGGACTTAGTCATATTTCAACACCAACTTCGGGAGAAGTAATCCTTCCTATTGCTACAGTATCAAAAGTTAGTAATTTCCCACCAACGTTCACATCAAAAGGAGTTATGATGACTTCGAACTCAGATTTAGAAAGTATCTCAACTATGGAATCCATTGATTCTACTTCAAAATCAACAGATATTAATTTTCCTTCAACATCTAATTTAGAAGAAGACAGCCAAAACGACTTAATAACTCAAAACATAAGCACTTTTCTTATGAGATTGACATCAGAAGTAAATACACATTTTTCAACAATAACAAAAGAATTAGTCACTTTCCCTTCTACATCGACCTCTGAAGTAGGCACACGTTCAGTAGTAACAACATCAAAAGCAATTCCAATTATAAATGAAGCAGTTACTGACTCTATAACATTCATATCAGAACTAAATGCTCTATCTCCAAGTGTAACAACAGAAACGGTCACATTCCCTTCAACATCAAATTCCGAAGTAGACACACTTACAGCACTAATGACAAGAGTAACAGCCCCTTGTCCTTCATCGTTTACTTCGGAACGAGGTACAACTCTTTCAACAAACCCAACAGATGTAGCTACTCTCCTTTCAATATTGCCAACAGAAGTAGATGTACTCCCATCATCAATAACAACAGAAGAAGCCATTACAGTTTCAATACCGAATTCTGAAGTAAATACGCTTTCAGCACTAAACACAACAGTAGTAGCCAGTTCCCCTTCAACATCGAATTTCGAAATAGGTACATTTCCAGCACTAATAACAATATCAGCAGCAACTATGACTTCACCATTGACTTCAGAAGAAGCCATACTTCCTTCAACAAATTCAGACACAGCTACTTTCCCTTCAATATTGCTATCAGAAGTAGATACACTCCCTTCAACAATAACATCAGAAGCAGCCATTCCCGTTCCAATACCGAATTCTGAAGTAAGTACACTTTCAGCACTAATAACAACAGTATCAGCCAATTCTCCATCAACGTTGAATTCCGAAATAGTTACATTTCCAGCACTAATAACATTAGCAGTCACTCCCCCTTCACCGTTGACTTTGGAAGAAAGTACACTTCCCTTAACAATCCCAACAGAGGCAGTTACTTCCCCTTCAATATTGCCACCAGAACAAGATATACTCCCTTCAACAAACCCAACAGATGCAGTTACTCCCGTTTCAATACCGAATTATGAAGTAAGTACTCTTTCAGCACTAATTACAACAGTAACAGTTAGTTCCCCTTTAATATCGAATTCCGAAATAAGCACACTTCCAACAATAATATCAACATTAGCAGTCACTTCTCCCTCACCGTTGACTTTGGAAGAAGGTACACTTCCTTCAACAACCCTAACAGAAGCAGTTACTTTCCCTTCAATATTGCCATCAGGAAAATATATACTCCCTTCAACAAACCCAACAGATGCAGTTACTTCCGTTTCAATACCGAATTCTGAAGTAAGTACACTTTCGTCACTAATAACAACAGAAACAGCCAATTCCTCTTCAACATCGAATTCCGAAATAGGTACACTTCCAGCTCTTATAACAGAAACACCCAAGTTCCTTTCATCATTAACATCGGTAGAAAGTGTACTTCCTTCAACTAACCCAACAGATGTAGCCACTCTCCCTTCTCTATTGCCATCACAAGTATATATATTTCCTTCAAAAATAACAACAGAAGCAGCCACTCCAATTTCAATACTGAATTCCGAAGTAGGTACACTTTCATCACTAATAACAAGAGTAGAAGCTACTACTATCTCTTCAGCGTTGACTACGGAAGAAGCTACAGTTGTTTCAAGTATAACCATAGATACAGTTACTCTGCCTATAACATCGACTCCGAATCCTTCAATGGCTTCAGAAATGATAACTGTTAGAAGAACAACGGTTACTCCCAATAAGATCGCACAACTCCCAACTCTCTCTTCAACTCTGACATCACAAATGGTCGGCCTTTCTTCAACACTGCCTTCGGTTATAGGTGCACTTTCACCAACAATATCAACAAAAACAGGCGTGCTTCCTATAACGTCTGCATCAAACCCATCAAAGTTCTCAGAAATATTGACTCCTATAACTTTGCAACAACCAACACGAATTCCGATAACAACTCAGATAACAGAAACTACATTATTATCAACTCTCCCAATGACCTCAACAAAGATGACAATTCATGTACCATTTCTGTCAAAACCTTACACTAAATTAACGGTACTTCTGCCAGTGGTTCGCTATTCACCGCATAATATAAAAATATTAGCTGTTGTACCAACACATCAAAATCCAAAACCACTTTGTTTGTGTTTTAGAAATGATGTCACTTATCCCAAAACAGTTTCTCGAAGAGTCCCTTTAATCTCTCCTATTAAATTCCCACTCGACAAGATGCTATTTGAACTAAAACGGTTCATATGCACAATATATGGTAAAATTTTTCAAATGCAACCACCAATATACTCGTACAATGGAAATGACATTACGTTGAATCGTAACCGCCAATTGGTAGTTAATAATAAAAATTCTGTTAAAAATCAAAATATCAATATTCAATACTAAAGTGAGATTTTTTGTGGCGCTCATATGATTTTTTCCTATTTGCAATCAGGGCTTTGTTTGAACTTGAATAATTTAATAACGCTTAAGAAATAAATTCAATTATTTTTTGTTTGTTAAAAAGTGGCTTTACTTTATTATTTAGTGCACTTTTTATTTAAAAATAATTTTTTATAACTATGGTAATATTTTTTTTTATAAAATGGTTATGAATATTGAATTTCAGCATAATATTTTCATGCTTTTATTTTCTAACCTGTCGATTGATGTTCACAAGTAAAATTATTGATCAGAGAATAAAGTGGAGACGACTTTTTAACTACGAGTAACAAAGTCTTAGACCGAGACATAACATAAAACATGTCAAAAAAACGTGGAGGGTTTCAGCCTTCCAGATCTTTTAAAGTTATTTTTAAAAGACAAAATATTAAAAAAATATAAACTATATATAGTGCTATTTTAAGACACATGAATCAAAAGGGGTTGCGATACTAAAACTAAAAAAAAACTGATAACCACTCATTTAGATCTCCCAGGTTTGGAATAAAAGTTGTAGGATAGTTGCATTTTCACAATTTTCCGGATAATGCATTGATGCCATCGAAATGGGTCGAAACACGGCTAATATCAATGAACTGGAGATCGCCCTATATGTAAAGGAGTAGATATACCTATGACTACTTGATGGGGAGGCCAGGGTTTCTGATGCGGATATAGTCAAAGTGCAAACATACTCGAACATTATTGAAATTCTTCTAGTGTTATGGCACGCTCAGTCATGCACCATTAACTCTTTTGCTGGTATCAAAAGCGATATAGACGAGTTTTCAAGTTTTAGTCTTGCAGTTCAGTAGGTGGTGCAAGGTGACTTGAAGCAGTGAAATCCATTGAAATGTCCTTGAAGTCGTTGGTGATTTTTTTGCTGGTTAAATCATTGGTTGTGCGATGGAAGGGAGAGTTAGTTGAAGCAAAAGTGAGTATATTTAATATTCTTTTACTTTGCAAAATTGTGTGAATTTTAATTTATATTAAATGAAATATTAAAACTAAAAAATATTTTTAAAATAATGTACATAATTTAGAAAAAAAATGCTTTTTTACTTATTAAAAATTTATATCCTTGTTGCCCTTGAGAGATACGAGTATTTAGTTTTTTCCCACTCATGTCTTGCATTGTTGATAGAATTTGATTGGTTGTATTTAATTTTTTTTACTTTCCGTGCTGCACGTACTATACATTAGTATTATATTTTCATGAATCGTATTTTGAAAGATTTATCCTGAATTGTTAGTTTTTTTTGGGAGATGTTGATACTTCATCTTTTCTTTTATATTAGTTATTGTAATATATAAAGTACACTTGATTGTCGTTTATTTTGTCAATAAACAAATATATAAGGATTGCAACAAAATCCATTTTTGCCTAGAAAACATTTTCCCTATTATGTTACCTATTCAAAAGTTGTAATTTTTACGAAAAAAATAAATTAGAAAATATACAAATAATTTTAAAAGTACTAGAGCTATCTAGTTCATAGACTCTGATGTACAAAAAATGACAACATTATTAATTCTCGTTGTTTCTACGTCGGTCACACTACAAATACCATAGAAGCCAACACTTAGTAATGCAAGGAATTTGATATTCAAACCATCTTTTAGAACATCTTTTTTATTATATAATAATAATCTTTTAGTTTTATGTCTAATGATTTCTTTGTAGACTAATGTTAAAAGCAAACTGATACATTACATTGGAGTGGAATATCAATTTTCATTGAAAGACGAATTAAAATTATATGTAATATTTTTGTTCTCCTATATTTTTGTTCTCATGCAGGTAGATAGTTGTATAAAACTACCTGAAAACTCCATTCAGGGGTGTGCAAAAATAATTACTAAATAATTGTTAATTTTTACACCTATTTACATTCTATCCTATCACACCATGTCTCTTGCGGGATAGGCAGAGATGATGAATTACAATGCACATTCATATGCACACATGTAAATTCTGTGATGGATGATTTTTCGATATCTTCCATTCCGACTGCATCGTGTCTGCTCTGTCATTGTTGCATATTACCAATCATTATATTATTTGTCTCTTATTTTGGTTTTGCCGATCTCCATTGGAGATCCTGAATCTTCGATCCTTATTTAGTTATTGTTTGTCGCCGTAGTCGCTGTTCTGTTTTTCTTCACTTTGCAGCAAAACGCACTTTTTTTGTCAATCTGAGCATTTCAAGCATTTTATAACGTTTTTTTTGTACACAGTTTAAAAGTTAACGCTCGCGCCAAAAAGTTAATAACTTGACGCATTCAATACGTCGAGAAAATTAAGTCTTTTCGGATTTTATAGTTTTCAAACATTATCGAATTTCGAGATATTTCACTTAATAATTGCTTTATTTTTCAGTGCGTGCGTATTTCAAATGCGAATGATAATTAATGTGTTTTCATTAGTTTCGTAAAAAAGTACAAAACATATGTTTATTTAAAAAATAAATTACCTAATTTTATATTGCCAGCACCTACTTCAAAATGTGTTTCATAATTGGCAAACATACCCACGTTACACAGTAGTTTTTGCATACTCGTATATTTTTTGTTTCATTTTCCCTTCAAGGTTACAGTATGTTTCGTTTCATTTCAGAGTCATCGAAGTAGGCAAATTATACAAATTATAAAATAAAATATTCCTCAATTTTGACAATCGAAAAATGTAAGACTATATTTATATTCCAATAAAATATAGGAATATAATAAAAATGGCAAATAATATGTTTATAAAGAAGAGATGACTGTTGAACAGCAAAATATAAATATCAAAGAACTTCAAACTATATTAAAGTTTATGATATACTCCCATCATTCTCACTATTCAACGTATGATTTACTCACTCATAATTCAACGTATATGGTATATCGCTACCCTAATTTGTAAATTTGCTAACTCCACTTTTGTCGAAAAATGACTTAACAATTGCATTTTGTTCTCGACATTCAAATACACATGCTATAAAAATTTGACATGTCTACAATTATTGAAAGTGCCTTAAAAAACGCCTCAAGAAAAATTGATAACTCCAATGCTACCAATTCCAGCACTGCAAAATGTGTAACTCCACCATATTGTATGTGAATCCATTAGAATCAAGTAGCATTGTGGTAGCGGTCAAAATATTTAATTTAAAATGTGAGTTCGGTTACACTATTTTGAAAAAAAAAGCATTATTTCCTATGAATATAAGTATAGGCACTATTTTGTTAAGATAATTTGAAGTGTTTTCCCCTTACTTATGACTCAATATCTCATTTTATTCAACTAAGGGAGTTAACAATTTTTCAACACATGTAAAACATCGTGTTGCATTATGACATTAACTTTGCATTTTAATTATTACTGGGTGGGCTTAAACAAAATTGTGTTTATTTAAATTAATATAAATATTTGAACCATTAAAATACTTTTATAAGTATGGTCTATTTTTATAGATGAATATCGGAGGAATAATTATGGTTGGATTAGTGACAGAAAATTGTAGGAGTAATCAAGAAAATCGTAAAAGTGATGAAAAAAATCGTATGAGTGATGGTTTTCAAGAAAGTCCAAATTTATTCATGGAATTGCCAATTTAAGTCGTTGATAGTGATACTGCAGAAATCACATAATATTATGTAAATACGGATACCACTCAGAAGATTTATCAAAAGGAATTATAGAAACACAACCTGACACGGTTTACAACAATATTATAATTATGGAAAGTGTTGATAATACGGATATTGTACAAAATTCGACTGAACTGATAAAACAATCCGAGATGGTATTTAACACCATTGATGACATTATAAGTGATGATGAAAGCCAAGGAGTCAAAATTTCATTAGTGCCGTATTCAGATAATTCAGATTCAAATTATTATAATGGACCACTTCAACCTACTAAAAAAGTAAGAAAGAAAAGGTGTGACGTAGATAGTTCTTCTTGGTTCTCTCCTAAGAATAAGGCAAATAGAGAGAAAGGAAAAATATATTTAGGCAGAAAAAAGAAAAACAATGGATCATGGAATAATAAAATACCGAAGAATGATAAAAAACTTTAAAAAAGGCGTAAATGTCATGTTTCTGAAAAAGGTGTCTTGAAGTGTTATTCTATATCGGATAAGGACAGAATGAACATTTTTAACCAATTTCGGAACTTGAATTGGAAAGAACAACGAATTTATGTAGATGGGCTAGTGAAAGTTTTACTGGTAAAAAAATCGAGGGGTAGAACAGATCCGGAAAAATCCAGTAAAGTGTCGTCTACAACATATTTTCCAAGAAAGAATGATTCTGATATACGGATATGCAAAACGATGTTTTTGCATACATTAGATTTAAATAGGATGACAGTATTAAACTGGAAGAACAAAAGCGGTAGTTTAGAATTACAAATAGCAATAATTGTTAAAAAATGCAACAAGAATCGATTTGTGGAAGCTTATGAAAATCTTAGAAACTTTTTTAATGAGTTGCCAAAAATCGATTCCTTCCAAAAGAACTTCCAAAAATTACTTGTTGCCCAAATGGAGGTCCAAATCAGAACTTTATAATTTTTATAAAACCGAATGGTGCACAACAAGAGATATTACATCTCTCTCGTCTACTTCATTTCACAAACATTTTGAAAGGGCTAATTTAGGGGGTTTCCAACCTAAAAAATATGCATGTGACAAATGTACTACTTATGAACAAAATCATTTTTCCGCCACTGAGTACGAAGTACACTAACGGAAGAAAGAAGAAGCCAGAAATGAAAAAAAAACACAGACAAAGAAGAACAAAATTATGTGTTCACCATGGATCTATAATAATAAGCTGTCCTGGCCCCAAAATATAATGTTTCAACATTATATTATAAAACAAAATTGTGCACACATAACCTTTGTTTTTATAATTTATATTTTTATAACTTGTTTTATATTGTTTGATTTGTGTATTTTATCATCACTCTTGCATTATTTATATCCAAATAAAATACTTCAAGTTATTTGTTTTTCAATATTAGGAGACCTCCACAGTAAAAATTCATATTAAGATGCAATTTTGCTAAGTCCTACAATATTTTTTAAATATTCACCATCGCAAAATAGCTAACTCCAATAATTATCCATAAAATAATGATGCATTAATGATATTTAACCTTTTTTTACTCGGAGTGTATCGCTTGGTCGTCTTGATATTTAAGTACAAAAAAAATACTAATAAGATTTAATTTAGAATAGTTATGCAGTTTTATTGCCGCCCTGTAAAGTTTGTATTTAAGGAGTTAGCAAATTTACAAATTAGGGTAGCGATATGCAAAGAACCAACCCACAAAATTCATTTTTTAGTTTGGATGAAATATTTAACAAACACAGATGATATTTTTTTAGTTTGGATGAAATATTTAACAAACACAGATGATAATTTTTTAGTTTGGATGAAATATTTAACAAACACAGATGATATTTTTTTAGTTTGGATGAAATGTTTAACAAACACAGATGATAATTTTCTTGTGTATATGGTTACATCTGGCTGGTTTATTCCCATAAAGGAATTCATTCTAACTAATCAGCTTATCTTGGATACGTCAAGTTCATCTATGACAAATAAATCCTTCATGTGGATATTATAAAGAGCTTAGTTGCAAGAAATCGATACTTTTTAACGATTATTGATTATTATTAAATTCCTTCGTCAAAAATACTCATCTAAGTTATGAGACCAAGTCACGAGTATGTACCTTATGAGTCAACCCTTAGCTTAATGAATCAATATAAATACTCATCTAAGTTATGAGACCAAGTCACGAGTATGTACCTTATGAGTCAACCCTTAGCTTAATGAATCAATATAAATAAATTAACAGTCTCTCTTAAATTTTCCTCCATAAACTATAAATGGATTATTTAACATTATTATTTAATGTTATTTTCATTCTCTAATCAATTCCTGAGTACCTATAATTATCATGTTATCTATGAAATCATTTTCTTGTATCTATTATTTGAAGCGTGTGTACAAATGAATCACAAATGATTTTTTAATGATAATAAAAAGTCCCCCCTTATCCACCGTTTCGTTCTTTGCGGTTTCAGTTATTCATGTCAAGCACAGTTTGAAAACATTACAAATGGAAAATTCCAACGTTTCTTCGAAAGGTCAAAGTAGCTTAAGAGGGTATTCTACTCTAGAGGCGTGAATTTCGGGCGTTTTTTTCAGACTAAATAAAAAAAACAAAAAATATTTTTCCTATACATTTTTTTACAATTGGTTTATTGATGGTTTGATAATGTACAAAAATTTTTTTGAAAACAAAATTAAAAATTCAAGATGTTATCAGCTGTTATATGCTGCCTCATTTATAGCTATAACTTCGTAAATATTGAGAATTTTAAAATTTTCTTTTGAGACATATTCTTAAAGGTCTAACTAAACTTTAAGAATGTGCAAAAAAAAACAAAAAACGATTTTTACAAATTTCTAGAGTAGAATACCCCCTTAATGCTATGTTACATAAGTCATTATCGTGATAGGATATATAGGGATCGGTATTATACGCGGTTTCAGGAGGTCCATTGAGGATCTTGAAATGTACCCCACGCGGATAAGGTAGGAAAACTATCGTTCTACATTTTTAAAAATTGTTTTTAACCTGTGAAACTATCTCCCAAAATTACGTTTCAAGGTAAAGCTTATGTTAGACAGATCTATACTAGGACATTTTATTCGCGAATCGAATCCAAAACAACCAGTTGGTAGACAAGCGGTCTACTACACTCACAGTCAAATCATCTCTTCATATTCGTTTCTTTCACAGTGAAATGAACTCTTCACATCCACACTGGTTATTCGACAATGCTGAAAAGTGTGTTCATTAAGCGTACCTTCGAGTTTAGAAACACAGGAATAGGCGTGTCATTTACTTTTTGCATACACGTGTCGGAAATACTACCGTGTGTGAATAAGAAAAAGTAGATGAACTCCTTGACTTAGTTGGTAAGACGCCTGCCTTCCAACAAGGGCTTTGCGATTTCCGTTTCTGTTGGTACCCAAGTATTTAAAGTAGGGTTCCACTATGGTTTTCACCATACGCTTTTACGGTTAGTTGGCACATATCAACAAATCCGACAGGTTGTACTATATACAACGAAATGGCAATTTATTACTCTTGCGCACTGCATTCTTTATTTCAGGCAATATTTAAGTTATACAATTACCGAAATAAAAAAATAATGTTTGGATATGTTTCAATTCTAATAAGAAGTACCTCAAAGCCGAAACCTTTGACAGTCTAAAGCTCTAAGCACAAAACATGAACCATCCAAGAATTGTTGTATAATGTGCTCGATTATTCTCGATATTATGTTACCACAAAAGAAAATATCCCAGATCACATTAAATTCCCATAAGTTGTATTTTACAATATTACAATATCTGCCGGGCTCATTGCCATGTGATCCAATAAATCAGAAAGATGTTAAAGAGATCTTAAGTAAGATCCAGACTGGAACAAAAAAATGTGGGTACCAACGGGAATTGAACTTAACACATGCCATTATTTATTGGGACTTGAGTGATTGAAAAACTACTAGTATGTATTATACGAGGCATATCCAGAAAGTAAGTGTACTGAATTTTTGTAGGTTACAATTTTTTTTATTTAAACAAAAAAATTACGTGGTTACCGTAGTACATATGTAAGCTATTTTTCGACATAGTCGCCATTCCTCTCAATGCAGGTGGTGAAGCGGGGTATCAACTTTTTGATGCCTTGCTCGAAGTAGTTTCCCGCCAACCCCTCCGTCCACTTCTCCACCTCCTCCTTTACCTCCTCGTCGGTTGAAAACCTTTTTCCAACCATGTGCAGCTTTAGGGAGGTAAAGAGATAGTAATCTGAAGGTGCTAGGTCAGGAGAATGCGCGGGATGGTTCAGGACATCCCATTTAAACGAGGCGAGCAGTTCCTTCGTGGCGTTGGC
Organism: Odontocerum albicorne; assembly: GCA_949825065.1. Lineage (NCBI taxonomy): Eukaryota > Metazoa > Arthropoda > Insecta > Trichoptera > Odontoceridae > Odontocerum > Odontocerum albicorne. The sequence goes on from OX463850.1 coordinate 14,124,785, forward strand.
CGTGTGTGGTCTGGCATTGTCCTGCAGCAGGCAGACTCCCTTTGTCAGCATGCCTCTCCTCTTGTTCTGAATCGCCCTCTGCATTTTTTTAGGGTCTCACAGTATCTTGCAGAGTTGATGGTCTCCCCTTGAGGCATATATTCAATTAAAATTATGCCTTCACAGTCCCAAAACACGGATGCCATGATTTTCTTGGCTGAAATTGTGGTTTTGAACTTTTTGGCGGAGGGTGAAGAGGTGTGACGTGACCGTTTTTAAACTCGCGACACCACTTGTACACACTCGTACGATTCATAGCTTTATCACCATATGCAGTTTTCACCTCATTATAAACCTCAACCGGAGGTTTTCCCTTCCAAACGAGATAACGGATGACGCCGCGTATTTCGCACTTGGCGGGAGATTGGGTTGACATTTTTCCCGAAACGTGTTGTCGCGTCGACACTTCTCAACGTACTGACCTCGAACCGGTCTCGTTGCGGAGGGGAAGGGTCAGGCTACACGGAAGTGTAGCCAACATCTCGAAAATAAAATCCATTCGGTCGGGAGAGCCTCAGTACACTTAATTTCTGGATACGCATAGTACTTTTAGCATTAATGAGAATACCATTTTGTGTTGAGGGATTTTCCGGGGTGATTTTGAGCCATAAAATGGAGTGTATATTAAAATAATCTTCTTCACCATCAGCATCATATGTGAACACTTCATATTCATTATGGGGTTTCGGGGATAAAAGCTAGATACTGTGGCGAACTATTTATTTCGATATACATAATTAGGATAATGTACCCATGCATTTCTTACTTTAAAGAGTAAGATGCTAACCAGCCAATGATTGCCCAAAGGATAAAATGGCCTTTCCTGTCATTTATGTTTTTCTATTTCGGAAGGAAGTTGTCTACTAAGAGGATTATTTAGTTTTTATGGAATGACAATTTCTTCCAAAGGAATTCGAAATTGATTATTGTATCTATGAACGTATTTGTTGACTAATTAATCAATTTGATTGAAGCCACATACAATGGTTTTCAAATAATCTCAATTATGGAAAGGAAAATAAATTTTGATTTATTCTTGGGTTTGGCTGACCTAAATAGATTTAAAATAAAACCAATTAATGGAGAATCAAATAGCTTAAATAGCATCACGACCTCTGTGGCTTAGTTGGAAAGATGCCTGCCTTTCAATCCGGGGGTTGCGGATTCAATTCTTGGTGGAACCCATTTTTTTTAAAGATTTTTAGTCCGGTGTTTACTTAGTTTACTTTAACACACATCTAGTTGGGTAAACGATATTGTCACATGGCAATAGCCTCGCCAGTTTGTATTGTATACAATGAAAATGTTGTATAATATGATCACATGTGCTTCATCTTTATACATTTTTAAGAAAACACTAAGAAAACATTATTTACCTCTAAATATTCTTCGTCTCTAACTGCTACACAATTCCCATCCTTATCCATATTTTCTTTTGTATTCTTTTTTGTTATTTTTTTCTCTAATAATATGTCAACAAGGATATATGGATACCGATAAAAAAATAAACAAAGACTGGTTGATTGGCAGAAATTGTTTTACAGTAATAAATCCGAAATATTTTTATCAAAGTGTTAAAATAAATAAATAAGGATGATCGTAAAAAAAAACTCTTAGAACCCTACTGAACATTGAGAGTTCACTAACTTTCCTCTCAAATAATTTTCACTCTCCGTGTTAATTGTCCAGGGCGGTGTCTAGCCCCCACGGCTTTAATGCTACAGTAACAGCGATATCGCCAAAGAGAAGGCGTTTAAATGTTATGTCTCACACTAAGGTCCATTCACTTGTTTCAATACATTTATTTAATTCATATTTATGACTGAACTGGTGACAGAGGGCACACCTGCTTCAGTCCTTAAAGTACCCGAAACGTAACCTTTTTAATAATATTTGATTTAAAAAATATACTTTATATTTTTCAGCCTCTATTTGGCCTTAGTTCACTGCTGTTAGATGACATCATATACGACGACTACTCGGATGAATATTATGATGACGGTGATGATGACAGTAATATTTGGATTGGTGGGTTGTCAAAAGTTTTTTTTGTTTGTATGAGGATGTATTTACACCAGTGCTTCGCACTCTTTTTCACTTCACGACGCACTTTCAGTTGAAAAATCATATTTCAGAAGAGAATGACAAGGAGATAATATTTAAGAAAAACAGATCCAAATAAGTAATACCAATGAATGGTCATGCGTTAACATACATAATCAAATTAATTTGCGAAAACAATATTAAAAATTCCAAAAATATTAACCTAGCTTCTTAAATATTTTTTAGTTGCTAACTTTGATATATGAAAGCGAAGCCTGAGTATATGTGCAGAATAAATGCGATAGAAATGCGTGCCTTGCGTAGAATATTGGTATTACAATATTTGACAGAGTAAGAAATGGTCGGATAAAGGATATCTGTTTATTAGAGATGGACGTTATAAGAAAGGGATCTTGAGATGGTTAAGCTACATTGAGAGAATAAGTTGCGAAAGACTTACGAAACAAAAACATAGGAAAGAGCGGAAGGATATAGTTGGAGCAAATTTAATTCAGGAAAATGTAAGAAGTATGAGATATAAGAGAAAATGTACGGCGAGATGTATATATGTGAAAGAGGTGAAAGCTGTATTCATGGATAGAAAAGGGGAGAGATCTGTTATCTCTGCATTATCTAAATGGGACATGGCGTGATTGTATGTATTTCCGTTAATAAGACAATAATAGCTTATTTTAGTCATGGTGTTAAAAAAATGTGATAGATGGGTAAGTAATGTAAGATTGGAACAAGTGGAGGAATTCTGCTATTTAGCTAATATTTTCTCAGATGATGGAAGAGTTACGAGGTATATCGAACGGCAAATACCCATTCCACACGTGCATATCATATATGGATTTTATAAAGGTGGCTTCCTATCAGACAGTGTCCTATTTTTATCCTGCATATGACAGACACAATTCATTTGGACAGTTTTATTTTGTGGAACAAAGGTTTAGTGGGTATATTTTAACCTGTCTATTTCTGTAGGCAGCACCCTTCTTGCTACTTGACAGTTCCCAGGGCTTTGACCAACTGGTGAATAAACGTTTGTTAGCCTGCGAAATGAAGTCCTGAGTAGAAGTTACATAGCTTAAGGGGGAGGAACTAAATATTGTTGCATCTTTAGCCAGCTGGTCTGTGATTTCATTTCCATGTATACCCTGGTAAGCAGGAATCCATACAAATGTGATGTTTTTTTTTTATTTCGAAGGGTAAGAAGCGAGGCTCTGATTTCACGTAAAATTAAATAATCAGCTGAATTTGAGAGTTTATACGATAGTAATCTAACAGCACTAAGAGAATCTGAAAATATTACAAAATCCCGTGAATTGAATGAGAGACAGAAATCAAGAGCTTTCTTTACAACTAATCGGTGTGAGAACAATTGTTCAGTTAAGAAAAAAATAAAGTACTCTCATTTCCACTATTTATTTTATTACTCTCAACATGAGACTTTTTATAAATCAGGATAATCATGGAGAAACATGGTGATGACGATCTATAATCAAAGTCTGCCATATATTCAGGGAAGTGACAATTTTAAGCCAATGCATATGCATAATATAATTATTGTTTTTTTTTTCTGTTCCAGCATCTAGAAGTCCCTTGACGAATAACGTAATGTTGGTACCGGTGGTTGCACCAAATGGATTCGTATTTTTTCCTAATACAACAACAGTGCCACAACCAAGAAATCCAATGTCATTATTAGATGCAATTCAAGCAATACCTATGACGATGATGCCACCAACAATAATGCCTCCCTTTATGCTGCCAATAACAACACCTACAACGACAACCACAACAATAACTCCGGTACCCACATTCACAACACAAACACCAACAACGACGACAACAACTACTACAACAGCAGCACCAACAACGACATCTTCTACGACAACTACTACAACAGCAGCCCCAACAACGAAATCTTCAACGACAACAACTACTACAACACCAGCACCCACGACATCTACGACGACGACTACTACAACACCAGCACCCACAACGACATCTACGACGACGACTACTACAACACCAGCACCCACAACGACATCTACGACGACAACTACTACAGTACCAGCACCCACAACGACATCTACGACGACGACTTCTACAACACCAGCACCCACAACGACATCTACGACGACAACTACTACAACACCAGCACCCACAACGACATCTACGATGACAACTACAACAACACCAGCATCCACAACAACATCTACAACAATACCATCACCCATAATGATATCTACAATACCTTCACCCATAATGATATCTACGATAACAGTGGCATCAACAACGACAACAAATCAACCAATAACAATAACTCAAGATCCATCATTGGAGACGACGACAACACAAATCCCATCGACAATGAGATCATTCTTATTCAGTAATATAAATTACCCACTACCATCAAACTTACCATCGAATGCCGTTGAATCAACTGCAATCGAAACATTTTTTAGTGCACTGAATGAAACCAATCCTGACACATCAGTGAACTTTATACCGATTGATTTGTCTAATTTGGTTGGAGGGCCACGTAATCAAAGAAATGGTAGACGTGGAAAAAAACGCCAACGATGCCAAAATCAAGAAGGTATGCAAAGAAACGCACATAATAATTTAGGACGAAGGAAGAGGCGTTGCTTCAAGAAGAATGCGCCAGTTATAAACAGCGGAAATGTGGTTAAACATCAAAATATTAATATACAAATTTAATGAAATTCGAATTATGTTTCATTTTAGGCCTTATCATCAAGCATACAACTTATTTTACGTAATATGTTATATAAACTATTTTTGTAATAAGAAAACTCGAGTACACTGATTTAAAAATAAGAATAACATATTTTTGTTTAAAAAAAATAGGTCAATAAAATTCGCTTTGCACGATGGTATATGAACAAAAAGTATCTAATCTACGAGTACATTATATTTCACCTGTTATTGATTTGCTTAATCTTCTATGTTAAGTAACGTATTTTTAGAATATAATTTAACTTTGATGTCACAATTTACTTGCTTGATATTTTTACACATATGGGACTGACACGATTTGATATTTTAAATAATAAAAAAACATGTTTTGTGTTTTTTAGCACATTTCATATCTTTCTATCGTCACATTAGACGTATAAAATTATTTTATTAATATGCTGGTGATTCAAAGTACCTCAAAAATGGAAGAAGTAAGTACTCAAAGATTTGAAATGTAAATAAAATTTCTGAGCTAAGGGAGCAATCATTGACATCCATCAAAGATGATGAAGATGCAACTCTCTTTTGTCTCCTTGTCGAAGATTGTATAGTACGGTACTTCTCTTGGTGTCTTAAGAAACCTATTCTTGTTTGGTTTACTTTCGACTTCTTTTGATGTCCTTAGACTACGTCACCTATCCTTGTTTGGTCAAACATGGATGTTGCACGTCAGAGGTAAAATTTAAAGGAAAAAATCCAAGGCTTGAAGTATTAAAATTATCAGCATGTTTATAAAAATTTAAGACTCTAGCATAATAGTTATAATTTAAATCACCTGTAAGAACAAAATATTTTTCCTTTTACTTCTTAAAGAAGACCCAATCTCTGTTCTTCAAGAGAGTATGTTTCATATTACCTAGAATGATTTCTCGATGCATTTTGTTAACTTTCAGGTAACATTCAAAGTAAGGCCCGACGTTTTTTTGATTTATAACACAGTTTGTTTGAATAAAGAATTATTTCTCATACTTTTCATAAATTAATGTTAGCAAAATACCACCTTTTTCGAAAAATGGAAAATATACTGGCAATCGTCTAAAACTCCCCCGGAAAGATAAAAGGACTGTTAATTCTTATTTTTTTTGGTAGACTCGTGGAATTACATATTGAATACAGTTATTTAATAAACACGTTTATACTTAAAGTTTATTTTTATATTGTTTAATTTTTACATACAATCAATATTAAATCCATGAATTTATTCCATGATTGCTAAAACCATTCCTTAATAGAATTCAAGATGGTCATTTCCTTCTCATTATAAGCAGCCTCCTCTACTATGTTCAACTACCAAATCGTTTGCTTTTATGTGTATATTTTCAAATTTTCCCGGTTTGGTTTATAAACATCCTTGAAAATAAGAAATATATAAACTGGAGTATACTATACAATAAACTTGAAGTTTAATTTATTTAATACACGTTTATTCAATAGCTGTATTCAAAGGACAGTATTAGTAATCGTCTCAGGAGAGAGACTTGCCTATTCAGCAACATGCTAAGCAGATTGGAAAAAAAGAAAGGCAAATATTTATATCGTATTTTACAAATATTATTCTTATTATTCCCTGAGACATCTCCACAGCATCTTGAGGCTCGCCACCCATCGTGAAGAAGCGTTTTCGGCAATGGCGGAAGGAATAAGACACATAACAAAGACAGTATAGTACTTAGTGTTGTTTTTGACAAGAGATCATCTTCAATAATAAATAAATACAGGTTTATTGATATAGCAACATAGTAAAACATTCTGAAATTGCACATATAGTATATATATTGTACAATATATCAAGATAAAGTGCAGAAAATACATGTATGATTTGTTTTAATACTTCAAATTTACAAAAAAAATGTATACTTGAAGTATTAAAACAAATTCTGGGCATTGAAAAGAGTGATATGAGCTGAATATTAGCGTCACACATTCAGGTCCTTAGAGGCATCCGTCGCCTCGACCACATCCATAGTCGCATACAACTATTTGACGAATAATAATAAATGTATTTTGTAAAAGAGTACACAACAAATGTTCAGTTTAAAAAATCAACTACCTAATTTAATATTGCAATTACTTACCTCGCAATTGCCGATTTGTTTTATTTCGATAAAATTTGTTTTACAATTGGAATGCTTACGTTACGCAGTAGCTTTTGCAAATATTTTGTTTCATTTTCACTTCACGGTTACAGTATATTTTGTTTCATTTTCGGCTTCATGACATTAGGCAAATTAGATTGTTAGATATGTATGTAGTGGATCTTTTTTGTGAACATACGTAAGTTATCGTGTTACGAATTCACGTAGATGTGTAAAAATTAAACTATTTAAAAAAATAACACGATTTCCTCGCAAAACCTTGTAAGCAAACCGAATCTTCCATAGACCATGGTAAAATAATTGTTGTTCTAGTTCTATTGGCGAAGATTAGAAACAGATAACGTAACGTTGCAGTCTCATGCAAAGCTGTATGCATGGTTGATTGCATGTTATGAGAGTTACTACGTTAGTATAAAAATATAAGGTTATAAAATAATAACTTCACCAACAAGTTAAGTTAGTATGTTATATAATGTTAATAGTTAATGTATGGTATACACAACTAATTTTTCAAGTAGAATAGAAGGTACGAGATGTTTGGGTAGACTTTCAAGTAGCATAGAAGGTACGAGATGTTTGTGTAGACTTTCAAGTAGCATAGAAGGTACGAGATGTTTGTGTAGACTTAAAAGTTTGCACGATCAAATGAATCACATTCTGAAATAGGGAAAAGTGAAAGCCCTTTTATATAAACACTATTAAGAAGGTATGCATTACGAGGTGTATAGTCGTGGCAAAAGCAAATAATTTGTGTCCGAATAGGTAGTGTGGAGATCTGTCTCTCTGTTTGCCCCAATAGGGACATGGCGTGATGGTGATGACGCTTGTTAATTCACACGCAACCATTACGCCATTCCTCAGTTAGAGTAGGCAAATAGGACAGAGCACCTGGCTTTCCTATTTCGACATACATCCTTCGCATCTTTCATATCCATACACCTTCTCATACATCTCCTATGATTTCTCAGAGTTTTAACGTTTCATTAGTTCAAAATAAAGTCCACTTGATCCAATCATACTTCCTTGATCTTCTTCTACCACACCTTCAAGTAACATTTACAGCACATATTTGTGTTGTTACTCTTGTTTATTTTAGTGTTTATTATATGGTATGCATGCCCATTTTCAAAGAATTAAAGAAATACATACATTAAATCACGCTGTTTCTCTGTTGAAGTAGGCATAGGAGAGGAAAACCAAGAAAAGTATGGTTATATCAAATTAATAATATTTTGAAAAAGAACACGTATTACTCGTAAATCAGAAATATCGCAGGAGTATATGAGGAGGTGTAAGGATGTAAAATTGGCGAAGGATGTGTGCCAAGAAAAGAAAGTCTGGCGCTCTGTCCTCTCTACCTACCCCGTCATAAAAATGGCGTTATAATGTATATGAATGTATGTTCCTCGTAAATATAAAAATCAGAATTTCTAGACATTATGTAACTACAAATGCTCGTTAAAACAGTTTATTACAGTATTTTACATAAAAGAATAATTTGGGGTAAAAATATTGAAAAAAAGTCTTGAGTGAGATGATTTGAGCATGTAAAACGGATGATAGATAAAAATCTTAAAAAAACAATAGTGTGAATGTAATTGGGAAACGTGAGAGAGGAAAATCAAGAAAAATATGACTGAAACAATTGCGTGAAATCTTGAAAGAAAAAAAAGGTTTAAAGTCAGAGAAGCCGAAAGAGCGGTATGGCCAGACGTATGAATATGGAATAAAGATGACTTGTATTGTGATAGGAAAGTTTCTTTATAAAAACGATATTGTATTGTATTTTATTACTCTTATATTATGGTATATTTTGTTGAAAACTAAGGATTCAAGCTTTATGACAATATTTTATTAATCAAACATTTCTCAAAATACCTTATGCGAAAAACTAGATTTGAAAAATAGTTCCTACAATCAGGAATCGAACCCGAAACCTTCGACTTATTGGGTTACGGAAGTTGTTAATCGGGAGGTTACTAAGTTTGTCTACACTACACGTCCACTTGTTATACTGAAACAGAGGCTTTTAAATAACGTGCAGCAGGATCTAAAGAGGCTGAGAGAGGAAGGCGACTTGGAGGAGATAGCGAGTGACCGATCAACTTGAAGAAAAATTCTCCTTGAGACTAGAGCTCTACAGCAGTTATATGGCCACGTGAGCGGTTATACACGTTGGAAAATTTCCTTTTTTTGTACAATCTACTTATGGGAGTGACTTTGGTATTTAAATGACACTAAAAATAAACTTTTTTTTTTCACTGGAATTCCATCCAATGAAATTTCATTGGAATTCCATCCCATAAATGATTTGTGCCATCAAATTCAAGTCATAATGTAATTATATGAGTCGATATAATAAAACAATAAAAAAAAACTATTCAAGACCATTTAAAGTTTTAACTGATAAAGCTTCAAAAAAATAACAATCGATCTATAAGTGGACAAGTTCCACGAAAAAATGCAGCATTCATTGGATGCGGCAAATATACGGTCTTTAGTAAATCAAATCTGTCGCAAAGTACAACCGAAAAATACATGATCTATAGTTTCATCACCCAGACCACATTCGCAGTCGGGATTCTCGACAATACCCATTCTGTAAAGATGACTAGCCACCAATCCGTCCGCAAACGACACATGACAGAGACTTTTATCTTGCTCATTCTTAATATGTTAAAACATGGTTTCAAAGGGACAGTTTGTTGGATTGATTTATATCTATTAAAGATTCCTTATGTACACCAGTCACATTCCAATCCAACGCCCATTGGTGTCAAGTACCCTGGTTAGTTTAATTTGAAAGGTCAGATACTGGCTGTAAAAAATCAGATAGGGGACAACCGGCAGAACATGCTTCATTTGTCAAGAAATCAACACATTAAAAAAACAAACTTTATACAATATTATATTGTATGAACAAAGTGACCAGGGGGCTCACTATTCCAGTGAGTTACGGGTATGGCACACCCGGGATACCTGATGCTGGACGCTGATCAGTCCTTTAACACTTCCATCCGGTCAGCGCCCTCCCAATCCTACACCTACCTTCCTATCTTAATTCCTAGTTCATACCCTTTGGTGATCCTATACAAAATACTCCTTCTCCCCAAAACTGGTAGGGTCGCAGTGAGACACACTCTGCTGGAGGGTGTGTATCTATAAAATGCTGCGTAACGCCTAGTTGCATCCCATCGGCAACACTACCAGTAAGTCCTATCCATATGGGTAGGGCGATGGCGAGTCTCTGGCGCCAGAAAACGAGAGACAACCAGCTAAGGGAAGGAAATCCCCGACAGAAAAACCCTGGTCCTCCAGGTTGGGGGTTGGGCGTGGTGTCAACAGCTCCACCCCATAAAAAGCCTACCGTTACGAAACCTAAAAGAGATATAGCCGGACTGAGATTGCACCGACCTAGCAAACGGAAAAAGGACGATGATTTGAAAATTGCTACATGGAATGTTCTTTCTTTATACCGTGCCGGAACACTGAGAATACTTTTGGATGAACTTAATAAATACAAAACTGACATAACAGCCCTTCAAGAGGTGAGGTGGATAGGAAAGGGAGTAATGGAAGAGCGCGACTGGACCATCTTTTACAGTTGTCATGAAAAGAATCATGTATTTGGAACGGGTTTCATTGTCTCAAAGAGAGTGAAGCACCTTGTTATCGGATTTAATGCTGTGGACCATAGAATATCGCATCTGAGAATAACTGGAAAGTTCTTTAATTACAGTATAATTAATGCTCATGCTCCTACAGAGGGGAAGAGCGACATTGAGAAGGAGGAATTCTACAGTAAGCTAGAAAAAACATACCAGGACTGTCCAAAACATGATATTAAGGTGGTAATTGGGGACTTTAATGCTAAGATCGGGAAAGAGTCGGTACATACCTCAATAACCGGAAAACATAGCCTGCATACTGTGACGAGTGATAATGGTTTAAGACTTGTTGATTTTGCAGCCTCTCACAACATGATAATAGGCAGTACATGCTTCCCACGAAAGAATATACACAAGGGAACGTGGAAAACCCCGGATGGAAGAAATGTCAATCAAATAGATCACCTCTTAATTGACGCCAGGCATAGATCCGACTTAATGGATACACGAACATATCGCGGAGCAAATGTAGACTCTGACCATTACTTAGTAATAGCAAGGGTTCGATGTAGGATTTCCAATGCGAAGGGACGGAGGGGTACACGTTCAACCCGGATTAATACAGACCATTTAAAAGCACCAGAAACTGCAGAACAATTCAAAACATTGATCGGTTCAAGATTGGACGATGCCGACATGAATATGAACCTGGACCAGGATGATGTCAATACACACTGGGAGACTGTTAAATCTGTAGTCACCTCCACTGCTAATGAGGTTCTGGGAAATAGGCAGGCACCACTACGAGAAGAATGGTTTGATGCTGAATGCCAACATGCTACTAATGAAAAAAATGAAGCATATCTCAGGATGCAACAACGGCATCATACACGACAAGCTGTGCTGGAGTATAAAGAGTTAAGGAGGAAAGAGAAGAAATTGCACAGAAAGAAGAAGCGTGTATACCTGGAAAACCAAATAAAGGAGGCAGAACTGTCGCATTCACAGAATAACACCAGACTTTTCTATCGTAAAATCAACAACCAACGGAAAGAGTTCAAGCCTAGAACAACTATGTGTTATGATGGTCGGGGAAATATTTTAAACGACAGGCAAAAGGTTCTGGATCGATGGGTGGAATACTTCGACGTCCTTTTGGGTGGTAACCAACATGGAGCAACAAGCGGGAACCAACAAGTAGAATACGACACCACTGATGTTGATGATAATGAGCCATCCCCAACCTTGGCTGAGATTTCAATTGCCATAAAGAATCTCCATAATAACAAAGCACCTGGATGTGATAATCTACCCGCTGAGGTGTTCAAGCATGGTGGCGAGGCTCTCCACAATCATATTCACAAAATCATCTGTGACATCTGGCGCTACGAAATACTACCCAATGAGTGGAATTGTGGTATAATATGTCCCCTGCTCAAAAAAGGAGACCCCATGAGTTGCTCCAATTATAGGGGTATCACCCTTTTAAATATAGCATATAAAATACTCTCAAACATTCTTTGTAATAGATTGCAGAAATACTCCGAATGCATAATTGGAAAATACCAAACTGGATTTCGTAGGGGAAGGTCAACAATAGATCAAATGTTTTCACTTAGACATATATTGGAAAAGACTGTAGAGTTCAACATTGATACATACCACCTCTTCATAGACTTTAAGGCTGCCTACGACACGGTCAATAGGACAAAACTCTATGAAGCTATGGCTGAATTTAATATTCCTGTCAAAATCATTAACCTAGTCAGGCTTACAATGTCCAACGTTGAGTGCCGTGTCAGAGTGCAAGGGGATCTGTCTGAACCTCTTAAAACATTTAATGGACTTAGACAAGGAGATGCTTTGGCGTGTACGCTGTTTAATATGGCTTTGGAAAAGGCCATTAGGGATAGCGGCATACAAACAACAGGCCATATATTCAGTGAATCTGTGCAGCTCCTGGCTTATGCAGATGACATTGACATCATAGCGAGGTCGGAACATGAACTTATAAATGCCTTCCGAGCACTAGCAGCATCAGCAAAAAACCTAGGCTTAGTAGTCAGTGAGACCAAAACAAAATATATGCCCGTAAATGGACGCCAAAACCCAATAAGTCTACAAATAGACAACTTTACCTTCCAAACCGTTTCTGAATTTGTGTATCTCGGTACCATGGTGACAAATAAGAACGATGTTTCCACTGAAATAAATCGAAGATTGATAGCTGCAAACCGATGCTATTTTGGACTGCAGAGGTACATGAAATCACGACATCTCTCTAGAAAAACCAAAACTCTACTTTATAAAACACTCATCCGACCTGTGCTCACCTATGGCTCAGAATGTTGGACTCTAAGTAGAGTGGACATGAGGGCTCTGGGGACATTTGAGAGGAAGATTCTGCGCAAAATATATGGCCCCATTTGCAATAACGGAGAATGGCGTATCAGGTATAATCAGGAGCTGTACGGTCTGTATGGAGACCCTACCATAACACAGGAGATTTTAATTGGGAGACTCAGGTGGGCTGGACACGTGCAACGAATGAGTGAGGAGGACATTCCGAGAGGGCTCTTGAATGGCACACCGGGGGGTCGAAGAAGGCCAGGAAGGCCGAAGCTTCGATGGCTGGATGGTGTCAATAGGGATGCGCAGCTCATTGGCATCCAGAACTGGCGAACAGCAGCACAGGACCGCCAGTCATGGAGGCGTGCTTTAAAGGAGGCCAAGACCCGACCTGGGTTGTAGAGCCACTGTTGATTGATTGATGAACAAAGTGACGGCCTCTATTGTCCAGTTAGTAAGACGCCTGTCTTTCAACTCGGTACTTGCGGAACCCGTCGGAACCCAGTTTTTTTTTTAAAAAAAAGGGCTCAAGACTGGTTTTCCCTTAATACCTATATCACATCTTTCTGGTTGGTTGGAAGAGATTCCCACATGACAAAAATACTACCAGGTTGTACTCTATACGGAGAAAACGTAATATGATACAATTAACATAATTGCCATTTAAATGTGAGAAAAAATCTATAAAATAAATTAAAGTGATATATCTGTTTCGCTTTACAAAAGCATTGTCAAACTGATCTGTCATTTAATTTAAGTTATTGTGTAGAATTTATTCCCATTTGAGTGTCAAATCATTCTACGAGTACAATGAAATAGAGTTCTGCAATATATCATAAATACCAAATTAATTAATGCACATTATTGTGTTGATACATACATGTATGTTAGATAATTATAATAAAGCTACTAATTATTATGAACATAACCTATATGCATCGCTGATTATTGCTTAGGTGTATGCTATTTATTTGTTCAGTTCATGTCAATATGTAATTAATGTATTTATATTGCTCACATAATGTTTGTAAAATACAAATAGATTTTTGATTGAATTATTCGCATCAATTTACCCCTACTTGCACTACGTCGTCGCCATAATTGAAAATTATGATGGTAGGTTATCCTTCGTATTCGAGTATGATCGTCAGTCATCTTGTAGATTCTACATGAGTGCCCAGTGTCAATGATCCATACTCTCAGTTACATCATGGAAGTGTCCTATATATTCATTCCAGAGAGGGCTGAAGAAGTCATCGGACAAATTCTGAGTCTGTATGGATGAGAAACCTGAGCATCTGACTGTAACAGAAAAACTATATAATATAGAAAATCTTATGTATGGAAGACGCCTGTGCGTGAATTGGTTTTAATGTGTGCAATATAGTATATTACATTTCAGTAAGCACATAGTATTGAGAGATGAAATTAAACTTCCAGGACAATCTGCAAGTTTAATCTGCAACAGTTTTTCGCTAGGCAGATTTTTGTAATAGTGTTGTTTAAAAGCGTTATAAGAATTTATGATGAACAGCGTATAAGCTACAGAGAAATATAAATTCAGATGTAAAATGGTTTAAGAGTAAAATTAGTCCGAAAGTGAATTCGCCGGGAATCGAACCTGGAGCGCTCGATTTCGTAGTGTGAATACTAATCGTTACACCATGACCGTCGACGTTTCATTTATTATAATTATTATGAGAATATTTTCCTGTGCGAACTAAAAAATAGTTTTATAACGCACGTAACAAATAATGACACAATTACAACAATTGCAGGGTATGGTTATTTTATTAAGAATCAATAAATACTCGTAGTTGAAGTTGGAAGAGATTGCCACATGGTGATAAGCTCACCCGGTTAAAAAAAATAGAACTCTAAAATCAGAAAGATCTTGATATAAAAATGTTCTGTCCTTAACAATAATAACCAGGGCTGTGGAGTCGGAGTCGGAGCTGGAGTCGGAGTCGCGGAGTCGCGGTGTTTGGGCCGGAGTCGGAGTTGGAGTAGGAGTCGTAAAAAACGAGCGACTCCGACAAATTTTTCGTTAAAATTTAAAATACATTTTTTTTTAAATTATTATAATGAATGTGTATTGTGCACGAATATTAAACTTGCAGGCGCAAGTCTCGCCGATATGGTGAATCACCGAGATCCATGTCTACGAAAATGTGTTTGTCTCCTTCTTTCTCACGTCGAAAGAAAGTTCTGTTGGCTGGGATCTATGTTAACCCCATGGTTCGATCCATATTGACGGAAGAACAAATAAATAGAGCGAAAAACGCTCTGTTTGAATTAACCGTTCGTATGAAAGGCCTTCGACTAGAAAAAGAGACGACAGCAGGCAGCGTACACGAAGTATCATCATCTTCATCCGACACCGCTGAATCTGAAGACGATTTTGAAAAATATCTCAATGAACAAGATAAACTAAAACGTCCTCGTTTGAATCACAGTCCCAATATAGATGAAGGAGACTCTATTTCAAAATTTAAAATTGAATTTTATGATGCATTGAAAATAATGGAAAAAATTGGGAGAACTTATAAGTCAAATGTTGAAATGGCAATACAGCGGTATCTAGAAATCGTAAAAGATTCAGCATTGATCGTTACAGCATTACCCCCAACCCAAGTATCCGTAGAGCGGTTATTTTCCGCTCTTAAAATTCTCAATTCTGATTTGAGAGCCTCTACGAATACAGATTTAATAGAAGCAATGTTGTTTTTAAGAATAAATTCTAATAAATAATTATTAAAGTTTGATCTTGTTTTATTTTTATCCCTATAACATGAAAAAAATGGCTATATGCAAAGGTAGGAAACAACCTGATAAAATTGAGCCTTTTTGAGTCGGAGTTGTAGAGTCGGAGTTGTGGAGTCGGAGTCGTGGAGTCGGAGTTGTGGAGTCAGAGTCGTATTGTTGGTAAATATAGGAATCGGAGTCGGAGTCGTGTTTTTTTTTTAGCGACTCCACAGCCCTGATAATAACAGAGGTTGTTACAAATGAGAAGTTTGAAATTAATGCAAGCATTATATTATGCTTTCGTTGTATACAGCACTACTTGGTATATTGCCATATGATAATATCTTCCAATCAACTATAAATATGGTAAATAGGCCTGAAGTAAAAATCTGATCAACACCTATTTAAAAAAAATGGGTGTCAACGAGAATCGAGCCCACAAGCTTCAGGTCGGGAAACAAGTATTTTACCTACTAGGCCATAGAGATAGTAGAAGCATCAAGGAATGAAAAAAATAGTCTTACCACAATTGTATTTAATTTAGTAATTACACAACTATAAAAAAGGATGTTATAGTCTTGTCGATTAGCATTGCTCTGTATGCTACTATATAGTACATGATTACCGAGGTCTATTTAAAGTTCCTAGTCTTCTAGTCTGGTTTATATGTATTCTCATCATCTATCCTATCGGGGCATATTTGGTGAATTGAACGATGATTTATTTATTTTTATACGGAATATCATGTTTCTTACATTCACTCTCGATTGTTATTTATCCTTCTGTTATCAAATATATAAGGTATTGTATATTTAAACCTTCTTCTTTTTACGCCTACACAAACATATAGATCAGGGGTCGGCAAATTTTTTTCACTAAGGGCCAGATCGTAAACAAATTAGGTTCGGCGTGCCAGGAAGCAAACTCGAGGATATTTATATAGTTAATTCTACTTATATAGCAAAAGAAACAGGTTTCACCTTTTTTATTAGGCGGTGATAATAATTATACACATTTTTCTGATACACAAAAGACCGAATGAAATATTTATATTTATTAATTAAGGTATTATATAAACAGGCAAAATTTTCGTATTATTGAACAAGAAATGTAACATAATAATATTATAATAAACTCTACTAATGGGATTAATGTAATTGCTTTTTCTGAGATAACATTTCATTAAGCTGGAGTTCGAAGTTAGTACTTCCTATCATCAAAATTGATTGCAAATGGTCATCGGTTAATGCAGACCTGTATTGCGATTTTACGTATTGTACTTCATTTTTGAACATTTAAATATTTTTTGTGATAGCTAATATTTTCTTGAAATAAAAATTTTGTTCATGACAAAATAATTTAATTTAATTTAAGTATTACAATAAACTTAAACTAACTACATTTTTACTAAATAAAACCATATTATACATATAAAATTTAACAAAACAAACACATAAAACATAAAAAATATAAAAAATGACAGCGGTTATTATTAGCTCGCGGGCCGGATTAAAATAGGCATCGAGCCGGATTTGGCCCGCGGGCCGTAGTTTGCCGACCCCTGATATATAGATTATCAGATATTCTTCACTTGTCATTTGTTCTATTTTCGTATACCTTTCTTACATAGTCCGAAAATATTTTGTTACATTAATGTTTCACAATTCAATGGAGCATACCCAAGTACAACTATAACATCTATGTTATTTTCTATCTAATCCACATCTCTCAAACTAATAAATATATATTACTCGTACCTTATATAATCCAGCAAATACTCGAACACCACAACTTACATATTTTCTTTCGTCCTTTCTCTCACATTTACACCAGACCTAATTTCTAACATTCCCTTCGTTTTAACGAAATACTGCCTAAACTTTACAACATCACACAATTTGTTCACCTTCTGTTCCATCCCTCCGAAAATATTACATGCACCCACTTTTTTCTCAGTCATCCCCTTGTCACATCGCCAGAGACATGGGTTAATAGATTGCGAACTTAATTAAAAAAAAAAAAGAAAAGCTAAAACCAAAGTCAGAAGTAACCTAAAAATACTTCTGAATACTAGGTAGAAAAATGCCTGTTTCATTCGAGAGTAGTTCAGTGTGGGATTCGAACTGTTATCTTCCGTACGGAGATCCAGAGCGTTACCGCGCGGTCAGACCCCTTAATTGTACGATGATATTTGCATACAGGTTAACACTTTTCAAAAACTATGCTAATGCAATGTTGTAAATAAACTAGTTATTGAATTAACAAATTTTGCATGTTTTTAGATTCTCAAGATTGTGATGTGTACTCGTATATTTGTTTTATCAGTCCTTGTTCATTAATTCGTCCTTAATGTCCAAACCATCTCAGTATTGTATGTACGAAAATCCAAGTTGAACACTTTTATAGAGTACACTCTAATTTCATTATTTCTTTGGTATACATTCAACCAATGAAATTGAAGCGTTCAAAAATAGCATTCAGCCTCTAGCCATTATCTATTCAGCGAAGCTATTTCGCCTTTTCCTCACAATCCTTCATGTTGACATTAAAAAATAAAGAAAATGACCACACGTGGATCATATACACCAGTCAAGCAAAAAAACAGAGAAATCAAATACAGGTACGACTAAAGCTACATTTTTTAATCGTTTTTAGAATAGTCTTTCTATTATGGAGACGCCCTCCCTCTCCTACCAATAGTTGACTACCATCATTGCAAACTTCATCTTGTTTTTACTGCAGTCTGGAACAACTCAGTAGAACTGCATCTAAACCAAGCATCTTAGCCTTGTTTACCATTTCTTTATCAATGGACGGTCAGTTATGTTATAATATATTTTGGGCCTCTCCTTACGCGACCGAGGTACATCAACTTGCGAACCTTTTCAGTTATAAGCCGTTCTCGATCCTTATAAATAGGAGCAAGCACTTTTACAATTGTAACACGATCCGTCTAGGGCAGGCCTGCACAACTCAAAATGGGATGAGGGTCATATCACTTTAAGGAAAGGTGATGCAGGCCGCAAGAAAATAGGATAGGAAAAAAACAGAAATATTTTGTTTATTACACTACTATTTCAATACAATATTATTAATTGTAATTATAACTACAAAATTAACAAATTTTTATAATAAATAAAATAAATTTTGTAACATAATAAAAAATAAATACTAGAAATAAGCATGGAACTTAAAGGGATTGTTTTTAGAGTGTATAAATTAATTTAATGAGAAACATTACATCGTTTTTCTGCAACAAGTTTGTCATATTCGGTAGACATATTATATTTAAAAATGAAATAAATATTTATATTTATTTCTTGTCTTAACCTAAAAATAATGGAATATTATTTTTACATTTATTATTATATTATCTTTTGGTTGGTTGGAAGAGATTGCCGCCTGGCAATAATCCCACCAGATTGTATTTTCAATAAAAGTGTTAAATAAATAAATAAAAAAAATTAAAAATGCATCTTCACAAAAGGCTTCGCGAACCGCAGTGAGTGCTGGTGGGCCGCATGTTGTGCACATCTGGTCTAGGGAATCTTGAGGATATGTATCGATCTTACGTGGTGTTCCTGGTTCAGTATCCACATATTCATTCCACAGAGAAGAGTTGAGGAGATGTAGCAGTGAACAATGCGTATTGTCAATTTAAAGCTCAGATTGTAAAAAAGAGTTTTCATTTTAATGAAAATATTTGTTGCCCTCTCTATACTCGTCTTTATTATGGATAGTATTTAAATTAGTGCAATCTAAACATTGATTTTTAACAGAAAATATGTGTAGTATAACACTTATTTTGGTATCCAATCCATAATTAATTTAAATTTAAATAAACGAAGTCTCAAGCGATCCTCATTGGCAGTCGTCAGCTTTCTTCAATGCTGATCAACTTCCTCCAATATTACTTAATAGTTTGGTTATACTATTTGATAAAATAGTTAAAAAACCTAAGAGTATTCGTTGATAACACTCTCTCATGGCGAGATCAATTTAATGAGGTAGACCGAGGAATCTTCGGCCTTCATTCCCTTAAAGTGTTGCAAATATTTCTGCCTTAAACTAAATAAAACTAAAATTTTGCTCGTGTAATCTCTGCTCTGTCCAATTTTGGACCATGCGGATTATGAGGATATTACGGAGGAACAGCTAGACAAATCACAGAATTTTCAAAATATTTGAGATTTATTTTTAATCTGAGAAAGTATTATCATATCAGTTCATATCAGGAGCTAAACTAGTTGAACGTGAGAAATAGAGGCATAATTCACATATTGTCACTATTATGAATATCCTTAACTGTCCGCCGCCCCCTCTTATAACGCCGAGAATATTCAGCGTCTTTCCGATTATAGACTAGAGCGAAGCAAGAATACGAGTATATTGTTTATTGGCTTTCTCAGTTATTCGCTCTTCGTTTTCTACATCGTCATTTATTGTCCATGCAGTGAGATTCTGAAACCAGTTACCAACTAATGTTAGACTCACTCATTCGTTGACATGTTTTAAAAAGCGACTGGAAAAACAGTTCACTTGAAGTCAGTATAACGTCATTCATTCTCAATTTTCCTTTCTTCTATACCATACCTCCCTTTTCTCTTTGATTGGTAATATCTCACTTTTACTTTATTATGTGCATTGTTTATGAATTTTGTATTGATGAATAATGATTTTAATAATATTTTCAACAATGAAACTTCATTTCTTTACATTTTGTCTGATTGGTTGGACGATATTGCTATCTAGCAATAAGACCACCAGATTGTTTTACAATGAAGTGTAAAATTAAAATTGTTGTGTATCTTACGGTCTTTACCTTCAACAGTAAAAAATGATTGATATTCAGCAATGTTATAAGCGGCACGGTTCATGAGGGTGAGGAAGCGTGAAGAAATTAATTTGCTATCGAAAATATGTACTGCTGCAGGAAACTCGCTTTATTGTTAAAAATAACGAATCAATGCAAGTATAATTGGCTGAATACAGGCAATGTGTTCATTACGCACTTTTAATCATTTAAAGATAATATGATATACTTATATCATAATATATAAAATAATTAAAAAGGGGACATTTGGCTTTGACATACGTAAGGCCGATGAACAATCAATGGTAATATTTTCAATTGAGATACATTTATAATAATCGTTGTTTATTATGGGCGGCGACTGTTCAAAATCTGTTTTGGGTTTTCTGAACTAAACCAGCCTAAAAATTTAACATAATAGGGCCAGTTAGACTTATCGTATCTAGGTTATTTTTTGGTTATAATAATTCAGATATGCCCAAATATCAGAGGCAGTATTGATGGTATCAATATTCTGGTATATGTTAATTGTATAGTATCATTCATTATTCACATCCCGATCAATCATACTTTCACACTTTATTCCATCTCAATGAATTGAGTTATTCTCATGAGCTGTTCGTCTTGATATTTTATTGAAATATAACGTTAGACAAATCATGCAACAATTATAAGCAGGTTTTTAAATACTAGAAATATACCAGGAATTTTGATAAATAACATGATCATTTAGATCTCATTCAAATTTCAAGATATCAACTATGCTGGTTAAACTTCCTTCCTTAATTACATTACTTTCGCTTTCATAGAAGCTTGATGATTTTTTGTCTAAGATAAGCAAATGTTTTTTTTAAACATTGTAGCTTTATTATATAGCCGTTAGGTTTTATTGCTTTTGATTTCTACTCGAGTATCCAAGGTTAACTTATGCACTGACAACACTATTATATTGTTCAATGACTTTACAGTCAATATCAACTCTTAGGCTTATTGTTTATATGGATTCTAACAATGACTGTTCCAAAGAAGTTGTATGTCCCATCATGATTTTGAAATGAATTGACTAGATAGTAAAATGCAACCTTTTCGGGACGATGTTCTTACTGTAGTAATTCGAACAACTGACTTCTGAGACTAAATAGTTCGAACGCCTGAGTCTCGTCTCCTAAAACGCATCATGGATAGCAAGCCTGGAAGATGACGGTGATCAGCCGGCTAAGATTGGGATGGGCAGACAGTGTATCTAGGGATATAACGACAAGAAGAATTGGGAACTGGCGGCTAGATGTCAAGGACCGAGATCGATGAAGTCGAATTCTGTAAGAGATCAAGACTCAAACTGTGTATTAGCTCTAAAAGTGGGTCCAAAATTGATATTTCTGCACCACTCCAATATTAAGCCATATTTAAAATGGACAGTCGATTGCTTTAGATATGTTCCTAGTCTTTTCTTGTTTTAGTGAATTACCGATAAGCAAATTAGCATTTTATATTATAGAAATCAGTATTCATTGAACAATGTTTTGCCATTAAAAATCTTAAGATTTCATTAGATCAAATCTATACCCTACGTTCTATCAAAAACATCTCATCAAAGTTATCCGATAATGTAGATCATATTTCATGTTATATTTTGCATTTGAAAAACACATTTGAACATTCTAATTCATTTTTGGTACATACTATATTACAAGCTATAAAGGTACATACCATATTACAAGCTATAAAGGTACATACCATATTACAAGCTATAAAGGAATAAGAGTCTGGCGTTATGGCGTTAAATAAATTATCCTTTTATTATTATGAAATCGCCGACTCTCTCTAGCTAAGAGAGCATTCATTTTTAGAAGTACCCATTTTGTAATTTGTTTTCTCCCTCTAGACCTCTCAGTTTGTCTACGCAAAAAACATTGAAAACAGGTCAATAAGTGCATGAAACGACTCACGGAGTTTTATCAAATCTTAAGGTGGGAAAAATTACACTGGAACTCAGACCATCTCTCATTCTATCCAATACAAGAGAAGAATCTCAGCGAACAGAATATTGTAACGAATGTGTATATCGTTATGGTCATTGTTAAACCATTTCTCAGTTGTACATAATACAATACATGCTTGTGATAGTCTCCATTGTCATCGAGAAAAGGAGACACTGAATCATGTTTCTTTGCCCAAAGGACACTAACAGATAAGACATAATTTTGAAATGATAAAACTATTTAATCTTGTTTTTTAATGATATTTAATCTTATTCTTGTTAAATTTAGATTCTATATTTGTCTATTATAATTAGTTTAAGACAATGTTTAATTTGAGTAATTTAATAAGTTATTATTTTTTTGTAATAACATTTCGTGAAAACTTTCTAAAAATGAGAAGCCAATGAAAAAAATAATTATTATACGTATTATGTTAGTATTTTTTCTAGTATGGTTCATCGACTTGATAAGGTGGTTGATAATTAATATTCTTTCAATGCGGCACCAGGTCCCCCAATGAAGACGATCAAAATAACAAAAGCTTTTCTGTATTAAATCATACAAATCGGCTTCTCAACACCGGCTTCCCGTGTTGAAAAGCTTCCGAGAGCTCTCGGAGCTTCAATCAACCCTTTCATGATCACCAAGTAAAGCATGACTGTTAAGTTCTAGCTGTAATGATTACCTGGAGATACTCATTTAGTTCACCTAATGTATCTTTAACATTCTTCTGTATGTCTACACAATCCTATCTATTCAATTTAGACAACTTTAAGGTTCATGTCTCAGATTTAAAAACTAGAATTGACTTATCATTAAAAAATATCAAAGTTTGCCATTTCGCTCAAGTCGTGTATCGATTAAGAGAATCAGACGTTATATTGCGTACTGACTGTATTTTTCCATAACAACATTACATAACAAATCCACAAAAGAACATGAAAACTTAAATTGGAAATAGTTCAAGAATTTGTATGAATGAGTACACATATAAAATCGAAAATCTCTAATAATACTTTCAGTGTGATTTAATCAGTCAAAGTGTAAGCACTCCAGTTTTATACAATAGAAAACTTAGAAAATGAATTCCAAGTCAGTGGTGTTTGTTCTTATATTGACCTTAGCTGTCAGTAAGATTGCATATGGAAAGGTGAGATTCATTGAATATAGACTATTTTATAAATATCATTACCATCATACATCGTCTATCCAATGCAGGATTGAGATGTCCTTATGACGTTATTATTTCTTTCTATTTCTCGCCATGCTTCGTAAGCATGCGTGCTTGAACTTCTAACAGGAATTTTTCAATTATAATATATTTGTATTATACTTTCGTTGTAAATAGTAGTAACAACCTCCGACCAACTGAAAATATAAAAAAATGGGTACCAGCAGGACTCGATCTCGTAATCCCAGGTTGGAAGACACGCGTCTCACCAATTAGGCATCCACCAATTAATTTGATAACTTCCGTGGCCTAGTTGGTAAGACACCCTTCTTAAAACCCATGGGTTACGGTTTCGATTACCGTTGGTCCCTTATTTTTATTTTAAAAAATCCTCGGGTTTTATTTAAACTATTTATGGGTGATTGGAAGACTTAAAATATTGGAAGCGATTATCATATAGAAATTATCCTGCTAGGTTATACTATATACAGTTCAGTTTGATACCACCACCACTCACGTTGTTATGGAGGACAAAATGGGTGCCTATCCAGCGCGATCTACATTAGAAGATCGACATCTTCTTTAATTTGTATGAGCGCTACGTCACGTAGTGACCATAGTGTGAATATAATAGTAGCAACAACGGACTTAAGGCTCGACGTGATGGGAGAAGGAAATGGACTCTTTTTTTTTCTTGTGATTATGTGATAGATGAATGCTGTAAGCATTGTTACGTAGCATCGGGTCAATTGATCTTCTGCCAATACGTTGGAATTTTCTATTTAATTTTTTCATACCGAGGTTGACTGTGGGTAACTGAAACCGCGAATAGTGAAAGTAGGAAATACTGTACTTTAATGCTTGTTATTTTTCAGCCACTACTGGGACTTTTGACAAACTTACTACTTTTAGACGCCTTAGATGATGACGACGACTCACCAATCATTATCATTCGTTAGTATTTTATTTTTCAATTAATAAAAAAAATGTTTATACTAAAAAATTATCAATATCTCCTTTGCCTCATACCCATAGAGATATAATATGTATATCTACATTTTCTATAATTACTGACTCACTTTAATCGGAACGATCAGACACAGGATATACTTGTATATTTGTTACGGATGTTATTAGTAGAATTAATAATTTTAAGTGTTTTACAATAGCGGGAGAAAGACGACACATTTGCAGCCTTTACTAGGTCGGTTCAACTTGCAGGGGATTTCCCTTATCATTTGTTCTCAATCACCTTGTTCTAGTTTCTAAGAACTGAAGTATACGTTTCAGGCAAATGGACGAGAGTCTGTTGTAAAATAAAAATGTTTGTAATAATTTTTCATCTTGTTGGTTTTAACCTTCAATTCTGAGAATCGTGATCATCATGGTCATCAACTATCCTTCTCCCGTACAAGCGATCTGTTGCCTATAATGAGTTGGTCAATACTATAAATATTATTTAATAATATGGTGTCTTCTTATTTTTTACAGCTAACAACGTGAGTGGAAACTTACAAACTTTAACCAATTCAGGTCTAGCGCAAGTGCCTGGAATAAACTTAGGAGCCATGCAGGTGCTGCAAGCCATACCATTCAATGGGTAATACAGCTGAAGATGTCGGACGTTGAAATGATATAAGTACGAGCATCTTGTGAACCCGGCACGCACTACAGTTTTCTTGTCAAGGGCTGCACAGATGAAACGTTGGAATATCTTTGTGTATAATTACTGCGCATAAATGAATGATTGAGAATAAAAATACTACAAGTGACATTTTTGGGGATTTCTAGAATAATATTTAAAACATCAAACTTACATCACAATAAAGTGTTCTGCGAACCTTTTTATATTGATTTGATTGAAATTTCTTTGAACTCAATAAATTTATTGATACACATAAGAATTTTTATATTTAAATTTTGTATATTTCTAAGTTTTTATTTATTTATTGGTTATTTTTAACATGTTGGTTGTTCTAGAAGGAAAAATATATTTATTGATAATACCTTATTTATTTTGCTCAGATATAAACATTTTTATGTTAGCTTCTATTTAAGTCAATTTAATATCATTATATCTAGTATTGTACTGTTTAAGTATTGTATTTTATTGTATATATAGTAGTACAATATGGCGGATTTATTCTTATGTGGTAATCTTTTCCAGCTAACTAGAAATATATTTTAGTGAAAACCAGATTTGAACCCTTTTTTAGAAATCTGGTTTCCAACGGGAATCGAAACCGCAGTCTCCGAGCTGGAAGTCAAATGTCTAACCAACTAGCTCACGGAGGCCGTCTAGTCAAATGTTGCCAATGAACTGCAATTTCTAGCACAGTACTTGTTTTATGTTTTAAAGAAACATTAAAATTTATAATATGAATCAGATGTATGGGTACACGTTTTTTTATGTTTTTCTTGCCCACTGTGCACACAAATAAAAGTGAAATTATTATTCTCTTGATTTTTTTATGAAGACCATTTATCGATTGTGAATATATTCTTTTTGTTGTGTAAGACGGATAACCAGAGGCAGCGGTCTTTAGAAATTTCTACTGAGTTATTTATAGCTTGAAGTTATCACCTTGATATCTGCTTAAAAATCAGATTTAGTATTACCAGTGCCAATGGTCTGGTGAATTGTGGACTTGTTATTTATTATTGGTATCCAGGTTTTAAACGTACTTTCATATATCATTTTATCTAAATTTATTTAATGCCCTTTGTGAGCTGCCTTTTATAAATTGAATTGAAAATATATCACTATGTTAGTTGAAACATTTTGAGGAAATCATATATGGGATGCCCGCGTGCTCTGTAAGAATGCTCACCATAAGCATAACATTTTCATTGAGTGGATATAATAACAATAACAAAAAAAATACTCGTAACAGTGCGGCGAATAAGTGAACTCTGGCCTCAGCGAACATTTAAGAAGCAATGCAGCATGAAAATTTACCGAGGAGTGGTCGGAACGCGTTATTTGATGGCATTTAATTGTACTATATTTCAGTGCTATTGGTTGTAGTTATGCTATAATTCAGGCGTATATAAAGCAGTACAGTAGGTATGTATTAAAAATAATTCACGTTTCCTCAGAAGTATATAAATGAGATTTATGATATGAATTTATGGTAAAATCTTGATAAAAGATTTTAATATTACAACATATTCGAAGTTTGAAGAATGAAAATGCATTCAAGAAGCCTAAATATGTATTATATTGTTGAATGCACGTTGGTAACGTAAACAGAAACTACATATCACCTTGGGTATTTCCAACAATAGGTGGAATTGGTTTCAGTGCAGGTTTTATGTTCACGTATTCGTGTCATAGCCATAGACAATGCTTTATGGCTATTTTTTAGATAACATGACCAAATAAATACGTAAGAAAATTCGTTGTACGTGTGTGTAAAATAAAATTCTAAAAAATCTACTATCACGCTATGAATATCGCACGCTCTGTTCAGAAAGAACTTATAAGAGAATTTTTAAAAATACTGTTTTAAATAATTTTTAGTCATTTAATGTTTTCATCCAAATGTATCTCGGGGATTTATAGCAATTTTTCGGTTTTTTATAGTATAATCGTCTTTTTTTTTTTGGTATCCATATGACTGATAATGAAAAATCATATTTGAGCAATTCATATTATTGCCATAACTCGCCAGCTTGTACTTTTTTTTTTAATTTATAGTGACGAGTTTATTGCCATGTGGCAATTTCTTACAACCAACCAGATATGTGCTTTTTAAAGGGCCCTAAGGGAAAACCAGACTGGAACTTCGTTAAAAAAAATCTGGGTTCCAGCGGGGATCGAACCCGCAACTTTCGGATCGGCAGACAAGCGTCTTACCACCAGGCCACGGAGTTCTTTATACAACGAAAGTGTTTAATGACAAGAATAAAAACGAAATAATAATCTAGAGAAAAAATGGGAAAAGGCAGGCTGAATTCTATAAGGATGATGATAATTCTGAGATAAATGTTGTTTTTTTTTAGATTTTTATTTGATAATGAGGATCATATGTTATATATCCTTGAGTTAATAAATTTCCTTCCACGGTTAGTATTGTTATACTTGCTTCTACACATAATAATTTATATTCATACTATACTCGTACAACCATATCCAAAACATCATAAAGTAAAATAGTCTTATTAACAACATACATATCCACCACATCCACATTGCTACCTATTTGTTATATACTCGTACATCGTCAAACTTTTCCATCATCTCAACTTTACATCGCCCCCCCTCTTTCTTTGTTTTTATTATTATTATTATGTTTTCGTCCTTAAAAATTTTCTTATAAATAAATAAAAACATAAACTGTCTTTATTTATTTTCCACAGCTCTCACTTTAATTCGCGTTGTAGATTTGTAGTCAGACTGTCATCGGCCAAGTGTTCGAAATGTTTAAGCCACCCCAGTGTGCTCTTTTTTACCCTATTGATTAGTGATATTTAGTTTAAATTAATTCTTAACCCTCGGCCGGGCGCAATAAAAATCCTAATACGTTCGGGCGCAACTCATCTGTGAGATTAAAAATTAAATTTCTGCTTAGGCGTAAGGGAAAGCTCATCAAAGTGAACTCTTCACTCAAATATGATTATATAACATTTGTACATTTATTTGCACGTTTTAATAACAAAATTTAAAATTTTCTCATACTGTTTTTTTCTTAAAATAGAAGATAACTAGTTTACAACATTTTCAGTCTTTTGTTGGCAGCTTATTTCAGTATTTTGTTGGCAGTAACATCACACTTTTTCTCAGTCATTTAATACCCACAATAGGTTTGTAGAAAAGATTTAGCACAATAAAAAGTATATGGAATTAACTGTCACATCTTCATAAGGTAGGTGTTAATGTTACTTAAATAAAAGCAATAACTTAACATTAGAGAACACTATACTAGCAATTTTTCAAACATTATTTAGAATGTAAAATTCAAATTCACTTGTGATCATAAAACGTCTTCACAAAAACAAAAGGGAGTATCGTAATCAAAATATGATTAGAAAGTTATTCCTGATCAGGCTCACGCTGAATATTTTCGAAAACATTCTTATAACAATTTTCACATACCATGCGTGCATGTTTGTATTCATAAAGTAAATAACGATCAATATGATTGAATTAGGGGCTACAACATAGATTTACGAACTATTGCAGGCATATAAAAAGAAATATTAAGAAAAAAAAAATCATTTCGTAAATCAAAAATACTTATGTAATCGGGCGCAACTCATCCGGCAGATTAAAACGTCCGTCACGGAGACCAACGGTGCACTGGAGAAATAACAAAGATATCCTTGTGTGAGGGGTAGGGAGTCAGGAAGCTAATATAAGCCTCACCTCTTTGCCAGTAAATTTCGCCCATTGGCACAAAAAAAAAACTAGGTACCTCATCTCACAGATTAGATGCGCCCGCCCAAGGGTTAATAACTGCATATTTAATTATGTCATACATTTACGTCTCAGTACACGCATTTTAATTTCACAATTTCCTACTCAGCTCACGCATTTCTCACCACATGTACCTTCCTTTCGATAATTGTCGATTTCCACAATATAATATTATATGTTAAATATAACCAGGCGCTATTAAAAACGGTTTCTGGCTTATTATTCCCTCCTACATTTTAATGGGTATTCTTAGCTTTTACTTCTTAAGCAAACAGAGATCTACGCACCTGTTGACACATTTACAAATTACTAATAGGAAAAATACCGAACCCATTGTTTTTTATTTGCAAAATGCGCCTGACAATTATTTACTCCACCGTAAATTAACATTGTTTTCGGTGCTGCATTCACGAACAAAGTTATTAAGAGCGTCACAATTCGCACCCAGAATGATCTTGTTAAAATAATTTTCCGGTATTAATATCTTCCATATCTCGGTGGTAAAATGAGAATTGAACTCAAATCACTTTGTAGACATAATTGGGTCATTTCGCATGGACACATGAGTAATAATTGCTCCTATTTGTAATATTTTTCAACTTTTATCTATTTAAAAAACCTTATTTGATATAATTGTATTAAACCGGTAACAAATGTAAAGTTGAAATTCTTTTTCCTTGGTTGAAGACCGTTAAATAAATGGATTATATGGTGAATAATTAGTTTATTATTAGACGTGCATGGTCGCGTGGTAACACACTAGACTTCCGTGCGGAAGATCGCCGGTTCAAACCACGCACTGTGCTAATCCCTTTGAATGACTGAGGTATTTTTCCGCCTAGTATTCGGGGGTATAAGGATACCAAAATTTGGGTAATATCTATTCTTTAAAAAGAAAGGGATAAAACATGTCGGTGTGCTTCGATCGTCTCAATATGGTGTGCCATTGGATCCAGTGCAGCGGTGTGGCGGTAGGTTTGCCGGTGTGCAACGGCTCACTCACTTAAGTAGAAAAAAAAGGAAGAAACAAAACTTCGTTTTCCAACTGAATTGACGTTGGAATGGAAAGGGGATCCTCGACTTCATTGTTGGCATTTTTTTTAGTTTTTGTCAGTGGCGTTTATGATCTTGTTTTTACGAATGTAAAATTAATTCTATATTTGAGAGATACATTTTTAATTATGAACAGCGCTCTATTTTTTCTTGTACTAAGGTTGTTGAACTGCCCTTGGATAACAGAAGGTAATTTATGTTTGTTTTTCAAATGAATTTAGGTGACATTTCATCAGGAAGTACTTACATAGTTGACAAAACAACATTTGTGACATTGAAAACATCTGTCAGCATCATTACCTAGAAGGATTTGTTGTGAAAGAAATGAAAAATGGATCCTGAGAAATAAGACGAATTCAGTTAATGCAAAAAATACATTCTGAGAACCTTATTAACACTTAAGAAATGATCGCAGAAAACGGAATATTCTTCAAACGAAATAAAAATACCTATGTATGGAAAATGTGTTGTTTTGATATGTACTGACTAGAATGAATGAACTGTTTTATGCAGATACTAGATACAGGTATTCAACATACTCTTAAAGGTTATAAAACATAGTTATATTATATCATTTTATACTGAAACTGAAAGAGGTTAAAATCCTGTATATGAAACAGAATAGACTGGAAATCAAACCGAAACTTCTGGGTGGATATCAAGTATTGTACCTAAGATATAATATCCGCGACTGGTTCTTGAAGCTGGTTTCTCTTGAGTAGAGGGTAAGTATCCTGTGTGTATTTAAGATGGCGTCACTCTTCTTCGTGAAAACTGGGACTCCTGCTCGATCCTGAAGTGTGAGGAGGGTGAATCCCAGGTTCGCATTTGACTGATACAGAGGGCAGGCCGCACTTAGTTAAACTACAAAAATCGAAAATAATTGTGCAAAAGAGACTCAATGCACATTTTACCTTTGCGTTGCTTTGTATGGGCTTGTGTGGAACAAAACACTTTAAGGATTAATTTTATCATAAAATACTCATTTAACTGGTTTATATTTTGTTGGTTTATATTTATATTTTTGTATCGGTGTATTTTTTTTTGCTTAATGATTGTGTGCGGTATATTGTGAAATGTTTTGGTCTGGCTGGAGCGATGAAGTGTGAGGAGTTTGATTTCGCGTGATGTATACCATACATACGTAATTGAGTGTCACTGTTTGTCAGGTTGACGAGAATGTGCAACGGGGTTTTACATAATCCAAAATCGGAAAGAAGTATTGATTCATTTTTTCATGCTAAATGTCCTCAGTGAGATACAGGCAAAAACCTATTTTACTGGGGACACGACAAATAAAAGGCAACAAACCCAGATCCATTGAAATTGTGTATCCGAATTACATTACCTGTTGTTTTCTCGCAAATTAGGTATATTTCTTGTCATGTGTAAAATAAATAAATAAAATAAAAACTAATTGACTTGATAATTTTTTCCATATACATAATTGATCTATGCTTTTTCTATATATCTAATAAACAAATAACAATATTGGTCGGTTGGGTTCCTTTTGGACATATCATATACGCCTTTATTACAACAAGTAATTATTTTTAGGTAGAATTGAGGCCGTCATTGATGTCCAAAAAATATACATGTGCTTCAAAAAAGTGAAAACATATTTAGTTTTTGAATATTTTTAGTGGCAAATGGAGATGAGTGACAATTATTTGAATTTTCTTTAGTGTTAAGTCGATCAAGGGAGTAAAATAATTATTCGTTTAGAAAGAATAGTTAAAACACCTTCATAAATGTATTCCTTCAATGTGAATTTTCTTTTAAAATATATATTTTTAGTAAACTGTAACCATTTTAATAACCAAAAAACTTCGTATCTCATATTCACTCAAATGTCTTCTTTTCTGTTTCATAAAAATCTTTTAGCCATACATAGAATAAAAGTAAATTATACAGATAATAATTTTAATGACTAGAGCCTCTTCTTGGTCGATAGACTTAGCTCGTTGAGGATGGGTTGAAATTTTTCTCAAATGTAAAATAGGTAGTAATTATTAAAACATCTAACGTATGTCATCAAGTTTTGAAGGCTAATTCGATGTATATACACGTATGTAAAATAGAGCCAACCCACAAAAAAGGTATTTTGGATTTATTAGAAATATCAAATAAGCATACTTAAATCTGGTCCATTGCAAACATATTCAGTCCATTAAATGAATATTTCATAGTTAAATTTCGTCTAAAAAATACTTCATATATGCCTACATAAAACGATTGGCTCCATTGTTTCAGAACTGTTTCAATGTTGGTTGGTTCCTTTATGCGTTTATATATAAACGTCTAATTATAAAGGATGATTCACACTACGCGCATTCACTTTTTTAATTATCATAAAATGATAAAAAAAAACATTTTGAAATTCAAATACGAAAGTTAATGCTCAAATGGGCATGTGAAACTCTTTGACTAAGGGATAGTCAATATTTTCGAAGATTTTTTTAGCAAATAAATTATGCAATTGAGCCCTCTAGGTTGATTTTTTTTGAGAAAGCACCTAGATATTTACTATCTGATAGAAGCCATATATTTTTGAGAAAGCACCTAGATATTTACTATCTGATAGAGGCCATATATTTTTGAGAAAGCACCTAGATATTTACTATCTGATAGAAGCCATATATTTTTGAGAAAGCACCTAGATATTTACTATCTAATAGAAGCCATATATTTTTGAGAAAGCACCTAGATATTTACTATCTGATAGAAGCCATATATTTTTGAGAAAGCACCTAGATATTTACTATCTGATAGAAGCCATATATTTTTGAGAAAGCACCTAGATATTTACTATCTGATAGAAGCCATATATTTTTGAGAAAGCACCTAGATATTTACTATCTGATAGAAGCCATATATTTTTGAGTAAGCACCTAGATATTTACTATCTGATAGAGGCCATATATTTTTGAGAAAGCACCTAGATATTTACTATCTGATAGAAGCCATATATTTTTGAGAAAGCACCTAGATATTTACTATCTGATAGAAGCCATATATTTTTGAGAAAGCACCTAGATATTTACTATCTGATAGAAGCCATATATTTTTGGTATATCGCACATGACTTGTTTCTCACATTGCCTTAATTTTATAGCATGCAATTTTTTTTCATAAATCGCAGGTCGTAAATGTGATACAGAATATTTATATTATATAAGAAGAAAAATAAGTAGGTATTTAACCATTTAAATTTTTTGTGTTTCTTTTAGTAGTTATTATGTAAAATTTACATAACTCAATAAAATGTTAATTTTATTGAGTTGTGTAATTTTTTTCACTATTGAGAAGTTGACTATTTTATCGACTAATTTAAACTTAAGTGTGGGATGTTATCATGAGCTATTTGTATTTTATTTTTGTATGTACTTATAAAGGTTTTTTGTATTAGACTTGGTCTATACATTCAAAATCATCATCTTCATTAATCACTCGTAACATTTTGGCAATAATTTTATCCAGAGTTTAGTTTGTCGATATTCGCCGCCTTCAATCATTAGCGTGACTTGGTTTTTAATGCCTGTTTTCAGGGTCGCGCTCCCAAACGTGCAACGTGTGCCATGCACACAGGCGGCCGATCGCAGGAAGACTGTAAACCCCTCAGTGGACATATGTTGTTATAATAACATGCCATGTCCTTTGCGGGATAGACTGATAGATCTCCAAACTTTTCTATTCAAACACACGATTTTCGACTTATTCACATTCGTATATCTCGTCATTCACAATGTTCTATTGTTCATACTTCTCACTTTCCTTTCTTTCAAAATCTGACCCAGTGACGTTTTCCTCAGTGTACCTTTTCCCCACATTAATTACATTTCTGACTTGTATACTCATTAAGTCAAGCTTTCGTTGTTCATTTTCTTAACACGTTTAAACAATTTTTACGCCCCTTTCTTCATCGTATTTGAAACATCTATTTTATCCGTGCATTCGTTTCTATTGTCACCATTCCGCTTTCTTTCATATATTGACTCTCCACATTTTTTTCTTAGTGAACGCATCCACAGCATTTATCTACTTTTATCCTCCTCAACTTTCATTTCCATACATCAAGGTGGGCACCAAAATATGTCACAAAATATTCAGCGTTCAGTTCAGTTCGATCTCACCTCCACCCACGCTGTTATGAGGGACAAAATAAGTCCCCATCCTGCGCGATCTACACTAGAAGATCGAAATCTTCTTTAATTTTTTTATGAGCGCGATGTTACATAGTGACGAAGAGGGAACTGCCCAAAGGGTGATGACACTACTGAGTGTGAAAATAATAGTGGTGACGGTGGACTTATAATTCGACATCACGGAAAAAGGAAAATGACTCGCAGTGCAATTTTTGTCTTTTTATATAGTGGCTCAAGGCCTGGATCAAACAGCCCAGCAAGTTGCCAGTACTTTCACAGAAAATTTCAAATGCAGCAAAATTATTTTTTGACGCCACTAGATCGGAGTGGTCAATAGGTCCGAAGATGCACCGATTTAAGGTTGAGTGGAGTTCCCTTCGGAAATTACTGACTCGATTTTCATCACAGTACCACAGAATGTGCTCTGCGCATTGATCCAGATGGCCGCCAAATTCCAACAAAATGAAGGAACAAGATTGAAGCTAAATAGTTTGTCATTAAAGCTAGAGAGAAATTGGGTAGTCTAATAGTTTGGATGTACCCACGGGGAGCTGAGGCGCGCACTGATGCAAGGAAATAATTTAAATATCTGTCACCCCATAGAGGAAGACGACTAACGACGTTGCCAAGTCAACAACTGGGCCTCAAGGCAGGCTTTGAAAATCATTTGAAAATCATCCCTGGTAAGGGGTGAAGGCGGACGTCACCTATACTCCTGGGTTGATCCTTACCGAGAAGGATAATAGCGAGGCGTCGCTGGACCTTCCAGATCCAACGAAGCGAGACCCGTTAAGACCGAGAGTGCTTCCACCGAGCACGTCTTATAAGCTTTGGCGATAGCCAACAGCGCCCACCGTTGACCACCAATCAGTATCCTCCTAGCATCTCAGATCCAAATTCTACGTGCCCAGCACTTGACTGTATAGCACACAATTCCCAAGAATACTGCACTATAGTAGAGTCTGCTCGTACAAAACGGTAGGCCTCATATAGGTTTCGCCAAGCGAGAAACATATTGAAAAGCCTTTTTGCACTCAGTAGGGATGATCTTATATGGGATAACATACCCAGGCCATGGTCAATTGTCACTCCGACGACACGAACATTTGTTCCTGAAAAGGAAACTGTAGAAGTGCGTGTAAGATACCTCTTCGGCAGTATATCGCAGGTTTTATGCGGAGCAAAGTTTAACCTATTTATGGACCCTCTTCCCCCTCACCAATCCGGGTCAAACAGACCACTGAGAGGCTCTCAATCGAGGTGCTGCCCACAGAATATTCATAAGTGAGTTAATGTTAAATTGACTTAAAACTACGCAATGCAAAAAATAATGCATTTCTGCATTAAAATTAACTTTTACTATTTCTGCCTCGTCAGCGCTTTTCAAACATACAAAACTATATCTTAATGTACAACGTATCTATAAAAATATTTTTAAATTGTTTTATTACATACATTTTTTCATTTGATAATTTCTTCCAAACAACTTGAAATATATCATAAAACTGTTTTGTGAAAATTCAGTTTTTTTTTATTTTATCGGCAATTGTACCCGTAGTCCCCAGGCTGGAGGTCCACTAAGTCTTCAAGATATTTGGAAGTTATGACAATCATTTGGAAGTTACAACTTTTTATAATTTTTTCTGGCAATAAGTTTATTATAAACACCATTAAACTCGTATATTTGACACAATAAAACTCAATACGAATTATTCATAAATATAAAAGGTGCATGAGAGCGTCCAAATGCAATATTTACTTAGTTTCTTGTTTTCAGATTTTAATATTTAAAAAAGTACTAAAACCCTAGTCTAGAGGGGAGGTTTCAGATCAGGATTAACTGAAGAAAATACGAAACTTACTTTTCGTCTCAACGTTCTCAATAGTATGCAATACTATTGAGAACGTTGAGACGAAAAAGAAGTTCCGTGTTTTCTTCAGTGGTTCTTAAAACCCGAAGGTACGTTTATTTTTGCCAAAACCAATCATTTGCCAAACTGCGCACAGTTTTTCGGCAATGGCTTTTGCTACTTTAAATAAAATATAGCTTTTTTATACAAATGTTAAAACATCAACTGTAAAGAAATTGACAATATTCGAATATAATGATTGAGAGGGTCGAAGCAGTGTTGTTTTTCGGCCACGCTCTTCAACATAATGCGGATATATTAAGAGTACCATAAGAATGAAAAGTCAAATTTGCGATTTGTTCTGAACGGGCTGCATTTTCGAGTTTTGCACACAGGTGACACTGTTCCTAGCGATAGCCCTGCCTATTTTGCATATTTTTATGCGGAATACACAAAATATATTTTACTATTTACACAAGTAACAAAGTTACCAAATGGCTCATTGTTAAATATTTACAACTCGCAAGGTACAAACTGTTAGTATAGCTGCATGAATAAATTGAATAATAAACTGTGAACAAAAAGCGGAGCTCGAGATATTTAAGTCCTAGTTCTGATAACAGTGGGCTCTGGTGAACGACATTAGTCTTGTTTAATTGCTGTTTGTAGGAGTTCTTAAGAAGTTGGCGCGATGCTCTCGAAGGCATTCGTCTTGTTGTTATTGATTGCTGTGGTGGACAGGAAAGGATTGGTCTGGTCCAAGGTAGAAGATAATATTCTGCATCTTTTATATAAGATTTGATATTTGTTTTGCTAAGCGCTGTGTTTAATTTGATTTATTTTACACATGACAAGAAATATATATAATTTCCGAAAAAAGAACAGGTAATTTAATTTGGACATGCAATTTTAATGGATCTGGATTTGTTGCCTTTCATTTGTCGTGTCCTCAGTAAACTAGGCTTTTGCCTGTATCTCACTGAGGACATTTAGCATCAAATTTAAATCGATACTTCTTTCCGATTTTCGATTACACAAAAACAAAATCCCGTTAATAGTTAGTACATACATTTATTTTATTAATAAAATGAGGGTGTCAAACAAAAAACTTTCTCGTAATTCTGTGTTACAATATTTTTATTTTTAAAATTATATTTGAAAGAAAATTGGATTTCTCAAGCCTAATTTGTAACCATCATATATCGGAAGATCTACAAAGATTTCTTTAAAGATCGCCTTCTCTTGGTAAGTTATTAGCAGTTTTTTTACCAAATGTTTTATACACACATGCAGATGTGGGGAAGTACCCAATTTAATTGTCCCCTTTCTAGCCTCACATTATTATTATTTTTTTTTTAATATTTTAGGGGAGTCTCCTCTCTAAACGACGTTGTATTCATTAGTTTTTATAAATTATAATAAAAAAAAATATTAGTTTTGTTATTAATTATTAAAAAAAAACAAAGACGTTCTTTTAATTTTCTCTACAAAAGCTATAATTTTTACTGACTACTAAAATTTGTGTTTTTTTTTATTAAAATGGTTTAATTTTTCAATTAAACAGTCAAATATGATTTTTAAAAGTTTTTAAATTTTTACTTTCAACACGTTTTGATTTTTTATAATATACTTATTTAAAAAAATTACACACGTAATTATATTTCATGCTAGAATTTATTGAAAACTCAGTTTGGTTGCTTTACTAAGAAACAATCGAAACTTATTTAAAATATGTTGGGTGTTGGTGTTGGTGTATGCGTCTTTGTGATTTGTTATGTTAAAAAATATCTTCAAATTGTCACTACTTGTTTGTACGAGTACATTAGATAAGATCGAAGATTTTTCAAGGGAAAAGGTGTTGAAAGAAAGAATAAAAAAAGTTTAAAGTATTGGTAAATGTGGCAGGTGGTTTTAATAAAGATAGCGGTGCGATACTCAATTCACAAGCCCTAGTCTATTGCAAAAAAGAAAGTTTGATCGATATTAGAAACTTATGTAGAACAATAAAAACTATCCACTATATTTTTACTTTCTTCTTTTATAACTTCATCAAGTCCGAACTTTAAGGTCTGAACAAGCACTTCCTTGTTTGACGATCCTTAATTAGCACTCATTTGTTCCGATACCCATACTTTGGGTACACCTATAGAAAACATGCTCCCATTACAGTTTATGCCATCCAGATTTTTTTCATCCCCTTAGCCCTCTTTGTCTCTTGAATATGGTTGGCAAATTCTGAAAAGTTGTTACGAGTATTAGATAAACAATGCTGATGTTCTTGTATTCTAATGACAATATTTTTGTGTATCATTCAAATATACTCGTACAATACATATGTATTTTCACAAGCACGTTCTATTGTATTTCATATATAATATGTCGTTTGTATGTAGTTTATCCACCTTGTCTAAGGCTTTAAAATATTTTAAAACATTCTATAGAGTATAGCAAAGACAAACCCGGAGCGTTTGAAAAAAATATTGATTTTATATTTATATTGCAGAACTCCGTTTTATAACAGAATGATTTGACACTTAAATGTGAAAAATTCTACAGAATAATTTGAATTAAAGTGACAAATATGTTTCGCTTTACAAAAGTATTGTCACAAACTGTACTCAATATATTGCTTGGTAAGCTTATACAACAAAATATTTTACAATCTATGGCTTAAAACGATTTTTTTTTTAATAGGAGCCGACTATCCTGACATGTTAGGAATCACCATTTTTTGAACAAACAGCCCTCATAAAACCTTAATACTACAGTATTATCTTTACCTAACTTTGACGTAAAACAAGATTAAAGAGATCAATTTAGTTAAGAAGGTTATCAAAACAAACCATTGGGGAATTTTGCCCTTTTTCTTTAGCTAAAAAGGTTTTGTGTCAACTAAAAAAAGTTTTTATAAGGTTTATTATTAGATTTGGTAAATATAAAAAATCTGGTGCTGATTTTAATTTTGAGAACAGATGTTACTGAAATTTAAGTAATTATGCAGAATTTCTGATATTTAAATGTCAAATCTTTCTGAAAACAAAAAAATTTTTTTTGGTTGGAACCCTTCATATTAAAGTTTATTTTTTCTTGTGAAAAGGGAAATAAAGTTAATATGTACTTATCTTTTTCAGCCTTGTTTTGGTTTTGGGTCACTGTTCGATGCTCTGTTTGATGATGATGATTCCTCCTCCGAAGAAACCGCTACACCAAAGCCGGGAGTCCCTCCGCAGGTCACCGTGCTACTCAGTGAGTCTCTAGACCTGATTGAAACCATTGTAGAGTAATTATATTATATTGAGATAAAATAATCTGAAACATACGATGTTTTCTTCTCACTTCCATTCTTATCCATTCACTTCTTAAGGCTTGAATTACAAAATTAAGTAAAGAGAAGGCTGTTTACATAGTAAAATCTACTTGAAAATAACTATTATAGAAAAAGTATAATTAAATATTTTTGGCATCATATCATCGTGCAAAGTGCTTACTAGTTTATCTATTTTTTGTGGAAAATAAGTAATTACTACACCTTTATAAAATTCATATCAAGTAGAACTCTCCATGCGCGTATGCAATGGGAGAGGAAACACTTGCCACGTTGTCTATGATATGCGTGTCCTGTATGCGCTCCATATGACCTTTATTCAAGTATAAATACGTTTTGCTCGATCAATATGTCCCATCTACTCACTCTTAATTTTACACTAATTTATTCCTTAATTTTTAGTATTATAGTAGTTTTCCAAATATTTTTACACTCCCTCCTTTCTTTTAAATTGTCATTGATAAAAATAGTCCTCTTTACTCGTAT
This sequence comes from Odontocerum albicorne, assembly GCA_949825065.1. Classification (NCBI taxonomy): domain Eukaryota; kingdom Metazoa; phylum Arthropoda; class Insecta; order Trichoptera; family Odontoceridae; genus Odontocerum; species Odontocerum albicorne. Next base: position 14,164,678 of record OX463850.1, read on the forward strand.
ATGTGGGAATACCGAATTAACTAATAATAATCTTATGCCTTGAGTGTATAACTCAACTTGGGGAAAAAGGGGGGTTTTAGTTTTCCTTTGGATTTTTACAGCGTTAAAATTATAAGTGTTAAAACGATTGCATCACAACATACTTTATAAAAATAAATACTTGATAATTAAAATGTCCTTTATAAAAAAAATCCTTAATTTTGTTGATCATATCGCTTATATTGAGAATAACTGGTTGAAAGAAGCTATTTCCACGACAATACCATACATCCATAGATTAGTTTTACAATCTCTTGTAATTCTGTAATTCATGTCTAAGCTACTCAATGTTCTTCTATTTAAAAAAATTCACGTATGAATTGCTTAAGAGTAAGTATTATTAAAGGATTTGATGAGTATACGAGGGTTGCTACTTAAGTTTTGAGACAGACAAGTAAAAACAAATATTAATAATCGTAAATGGCTTTATTGTTTTTCAAAATACTCTCCATGAAGATCAAAACACTTTTGCATGCGTTTGAACCTATTTTCGAAGCACTTTTCCACTCCGAATTAGGTAACTTCAAAACATGCGTTTTGAACGCATCAACCGCTCCTTCAGGCGTCGAAAAACGTTGACCTCGCAATTTATTTTTGATGTTCGGGAATAAAAACAAGTCATTTGGTGCTAAATAAGGGCTGTACGGCGGATGACCCATCAATTCGATGTTTTGAGTGCTCAAAAAGTCATTTGTTTGAGCCGATGTGTGAGAGCTCGCATTGTCGTGGTGGAGAATGATCCGTCTTCAGCGATGGATTTTCCTCATTTCTCCGAACATTTCTGGCAAACAAATGGTGGTGTACCATTCAGAATTGAGCGTACGACGTTCTACTAAAGGCACTGTTGCGAGATGACCATTTATACCGAAGAAACAAGCCACCATTTGCTTCGAAGTGCTTCGTGCGCGAACAACTTTTGTTGGATTTGGCTCGTCTTAAAAGATCCATACAGTCGACTGCTGTTTAATTTCTGGCTCATATGCATAGATCCATTATTCGTCGCCTGTCATGATCTTATAGACGTATTTTGAAGCAC